>JASDQU010227797.1:11209-24463 GCA_032191745.1 Picea mariana | reverse complement strand
AAAATCACACAAAATAAACTATAGTCCGTACTCTTTCCAATGAAAGTGGTCCCACTTCATTTGGATTCTTGATGAAGAAGTTATGACTGTTTTACCCGGAACACCTATTTATTGACTAGCTTCAGGACTGGTCACAAACCCTATCTTCCACAGAGTTTATCTCCATAATTATAGGGAATCAAGACCTGAAATTTTTACCAGAGGTACCTTGATATGTCTTCTCAATATCATATCGATTTCACCATCTGAATCGTTCTAGAAAAAAAGTTATAGCAAAAATGGTAAGATGACCTGAAAATAACATACCTTAGAACACATCACCAAAAGACTTCATCCTCTCTTGAAATCCAACCTTCTTTTCTTCTTATTACCTCTGAAATTCGACTTGTATAAAAATGAATGTATAATGATGTTTATTTATACCATTTATTTCACTTCATTTTAACATTAGGGCCGACTTGACACTTTCTTATTTTGGAATTCTTTTCTTTAATTATCTCCAGGGCCTACATGTACTTCGTTCTTCAATTCACTTTTTCATCTTCAAAAATTCATTTCTCCTCAACCATGAGGATCCACGTGATGTGCCACATACCACCGGAAACAACATGATGTATACTATCCATTCATGGGTGTTGTATATGCATGTGCATTGTCCTTCATGTCCAAATGCCTTTATCAATCTTGCGGTCCAAAACCCATGACTAGGGTTGACATCAACGATAACAACCAATCTTCCAACACTCCTTTCCTGTGCTCACCATTGAAAGTAGGTGGCTTGATTTTCCTGAGTTCACTTTGCAAGATGTCTGCCTCAAGCCTTCTTCTTTTCCTTTGAACATGAGACAGACTTAGGATGCTCTCTGGCCTTGAGCATGCATGAGTTCTTCTAGTGGAGTTCCTTGGAGAATGATGGAGCCTTCTCATGCTTCTTTAATTCCTATCATTTCCATGATCTTCCCTTTTGCTATGGGATCTTGATGTTGAAACTTATCTAGCACTAACTACTTTCTTGGGGCCATAATCCTTGTTAACTTGTTTATGCAACATATTTAATCTCTGAAGTATCTCTTCTTGATCCTTTATAATCCTTTCATTATCAATCCTGTAACTTTGCACTTCCCTATGCAAAGTTCTCATAGTGACAAGCCCTTGCCTATCTGTTCTTCCATTTGAATCTGTCTCAACATTCCCCATGCTGACTTGCATACCTATGAAATCTTCCTCATGGTTGTAAGATCCTTTATAATCTTCCATAACCCCAGTCCTCATATAGGGACTAAAGTTTCTTTTTGTACTTCTAATTCTGCAAGAAATGTGCATGCAATAATTACTGTTAGAACATACACACTATAAAACATTTTATTTATTGGAATACATGTTGTTTCCTCATCAATTTATGCAGGGCACATTTCATCGTTCATACTATGATTCCCTAAATGCATTACTCTATGAAATAGATTTCCAACGACTGAAAACTTGCCCAAAATTGAGCTCTGGTTTGAAAGTTATAGCCCTCCGAAGTTCTTGTATGGGTCTACAACATCTTCAGAGACTTGAAGTCCCGAATTCTCGTTCGTTGATCTATCTTAATGGATTCATCATGGATCTAAGTTATATTTCTTCTTCATACCTTCCATGAACCCACCACCAACACTTAGTTTTTTTTTCCTTCCCGGACTCGCAGACTCATAAACTTGTAACCTTATTTCATAAGTCTGTTAGAAAAGTCTCAACACTTAACCATTTTTCCACTTCTTTGTGCACTCACGGACTCATAGACTTATAATCTTGTAAAATTTCTTTCATAAGTCCGTCCAAAAAGTCTCAACACTTAACAATTTTTTTCCACTTCTTTGTGGACTTGCAGACTTGCGGACTCATAATCTCGCAACCTTTATTTCATAAGTCCGTCTGAAAAGCCTCAACACTTAACCATTTTTCCACTTCTTTGTGGACTCGCGAACTCATGGACTCATAATCTCGTAACCTTTGTTTCATAAGTCCGTCTCAAAAGTATCAACACTTAAACCATTTTTCCACTTCTTTGCGAACTCGCAGACTTGCAGATTCATAATCTCATAACATTTCTTTCATAAGTCCATTTGAAAAGTCTCAACACTTAGTCATTTTTCCATATTTTCATACTCGCGGACTCACAGACTCATAATAATTCCCAACACTTAGCCGTTTTTCCATCTTCGCAGACTCGTGGACTCATGGACTAATAATAAGTCCTAATACTTATCCATTTTTCCATCTTTGCAGACTCATGGACTCACAAACATATAATAATTCCCAACACTTAGCTATTTTTTCGTCTTTGGAGACTCGTGGACTCACAGACTCATAATAAGTCCCAAAACTTAGCCATTTTTCCGTTTTCGTGTACTCACAGACTCACAGATTCATAATAAGTCCCAACACTTAGCCATTTTTCCATCTTCGCGGACTCACAGACTCATAATAAGTCCCAACACTTGGCCATTTTTCCGTCTTCGTGGACTCACAGACTCATAATTAGTCTCAAAATTTAGCCATTTTACCATCTTTGTAGACTCACAGACTCATGGACTCACAAACACATAATAAGTCCCAACACTTAGCCATTTTTCCTACTTCATGGACTCGCAAACTCATCGACACACAGACTCACACATGGACAAACTTCCAAGATCTTACAACAGTTTCGTGGGATTGACAGTTGGTCTGCCACATGGATCCACATCACCTACCAATTCTAATACCATTTAACATGTACCTGCCACCATGGAAACACACGTCTTTTTTCTACCACGTCAGATGACATGTGGCCTCCACTCCATGCCGACGTCATCATATGAAAAAATACCCATTTTTTTTTTGATTTGCTTATTTTCGAAATTTCAAAAGGGGCTCAATTATTCACATTTCCACTGGAATTTCTCTCGATCTTACTTCCATAATTTCAACAAATGAATTTCAGACATCCTTTTTTCTGCATTCCTTCAAACGATTTTCCTGCATAGTCTGTAATTTTCACGTCTGCGTTCCACTAATTAGCCCATCTAGGCTCAGTGTTGAAAACTAGGCTCTGATACCACTTTGTAACGTACCCAACTACCAAAGCTGGGTCACATCATGCCAAAAATCTCTCTTTATCAACTCTGATACCATTTTAGTAATATACCTAGCCTCCCATATATATATATTCATGGAAAAATGTGATCTCAGAATTGTTTGCTACTATAATTCAATTACTTCCATCAATTCTTGACATTAAATGGAATTCAAATATGATTGGAATGAACCCATCATTACATACACATGTATTATCAGCCCATCTCTTCTTTCTTCTGTCTAGAAATATTTTTATTACTCCGTCCCCCCAACAAAGCTTTTCTGTAATTTATCATTATGTAGCTACTTTAACCTGCAAACCTCTTGTTGCAATATCTAACAATTCTTGAAGTGTTTTCAACTTCACGAGTTAGCAATACTCACATCATTTCAATTGTTACCATAACCATTTCTATGTTATATAATATATACATGCATTCAATAATTCTTGTAATACCACTTGTAACATTTTTAATAGTTCCAAATTGTGATCTCAGAATTGTAACAAACAACAATCCAATCACCTTCAACTAGTATTCATATTAAATATAATGCAACTGTCCATCATTATGTATTTTTCATCACCACATGATTTTAATAATGCAACAATTAATTACTAAATAAAATAATATTCGATGTGTCAATACCCATGGCCACAACTACACAATGCAAACATTAATTGACTACATAATACCACATAACTATGTCATGCATTCACCAAGGTGACTTGGAAGGTCTCGCCAATGCCTCAACACATCATCCACAAACTTCCTACTGCTTGCCTGACTATTTGGATACCTTCCTATTCAATCGAAACACAACACCAAGAATATAATTCTTAAGTGCTCTTCAGTGTCGTCAAAGAAGTTGTAGTCCAAACATCAACTATACAATATATACCATTGAGCACTTCAATAGCGCTATAGACCTTCCATATCCAACCATCTCATGGTCTCACACATGATTAGCTCTATGGATATTTATTTTTATAGAAGGAGTATGTCTTCTGAATTAACCCGATTAAGATACCATAACCAATCATAACACCAAGAATATACCACTGACATTCTATCTAAATTAATTCTAGCATCAATAACAACTACATACTCTAGGCCTTTGGTCATTACATATCAATCTAAATATTGAAAAATTAACTGAGAGAATTCTTACCTCAATTCCCTTCAACATCTATGCAACAATGCATACCTGGATGGTTGTTATCAACCTACTTGATGCTACCTGATCATCGGGTATTTGTAGAAGCTCACAGACTTTCACCTTCATCATTTTGATCACCATTCCTACCACCCTCATGGGTCTTCACATATATGGAGTCATAAGCAACGATAGCAACATCCACCTTTTAACCATGCTATATCATTTTTTCCTGAATACATAATCCATCATTAGTTGTACTCAAATTCCATAACATCATTATTTCATAATAACATACTATTCTAAGTTTACAAGCATGTTATATGCATATCCAAGCATGTGCATATGCACAATTACACATCCATATGCACCAAGCATTCACTGTCAACATGCCTACTAATGCATATGCATTTTAACTTCATTGTATGCCTCATGCACTCTAGTGGATTTATGTTTCAATTCACTTATTTATTTATTTATTTATGTTGTATCTGGTTGTCCTTGAATTCCTTCAAATCCTTGCTGTCTTGTGTGCTCCCATTCTGGTCATCTGCACTATTGTTCCCCGGTCTGAATACTTTCTAGCCAATTTTCCCTTGTCCGTTCTACAATCCAACCAATGTACTCAATTTGCAGCAACTCCTTTTGGGTAGTCATATCCAACTTTAACCTTAGGAAACATTTCATCACCCTTTCACACTTATACCATTCCCAATGGAAGTCTATTTTCATTCAGTGACACTTTTCAAGTGAAATAACATTCATTTTTCTATCTCCAATTTCTCTGCATTGGCATCCTACTTCCATTGTGAACTCTGATATCAGAAGTGGAATTCTTTCACTGAGTACTTTTAGACAAGTATGTAAGTCATATCTAACAAATCCTTCCATGGAACTCCTATGCTCAACACATAGAGATTATTCACACACAACCTCTTAAGCTCTTTGTTTTCTTCCACATCAAGCTTGCAACTGTCTACACATTTCTACCTTAAAGGCTATGGAGCCTTAATTTTCCCTTCTATGCCCATCAATGACATTTTTAACCTTCTAGCTTCATATCCTATGTGAGGATTCTTGACCTTGTTGTACCTGCAATTTATTCAGATCCTGAAGTTGTTGACTAATACTTTTGTTCCACTATTCTTGACTTCTTTATCCAATTGTCATTACTTTCCCTATAGTTCTTTGTTGCCTCAACCATCTTCTACAAGATATTTCATGCTTCCATGACTATGATAACCAATCCTAGATTGGAATTGATCCAATCAAATCCCTAATCTTGTCAAATCTGCAAGCAACCATTTCTGTTAGAATTATACATATTATGGAAGTATGCCAATTAATGATACATGTATTATTTATACTTAATTCATGAAGAAATACATCATCATTCTCTAAATTATAACAATTCAATGTTATTCTTCTTTAAGTAATATTTCCAACGACTATACTCTTGCCCCAATCTGATATTTGAGCTGAAAGTTAGGGCTTCCTAAAAAAGTCACTTTCACTCTTTTTTTTTTTTCGATAGGATCTTGTCGAAATATTCCACAACTCCTTTTACTAGTACAAAATTAGAATTCTATACAGGCGCTTCCTTCAAACCACTTTCCATGTGACCACGACTCGAAACAATGAGCTTAATCACTCTTTAGCGCCTTCCTCTATATTCTTCTATACATGAGCTTGTTTGAACACAACATCCGAGAGCTTGGCTACTTCTAGGCCCTTCACACATCTAATCAACCCTTTTACCTTATCATGAGACCGGTGCTTGGGATAGGGCCCTCTGGACTTCATCCTACAACTATTCTGCCTTTTCAATCTTCTAAATTCTCCTACAGTAAACTTCGCTGAACCCTTCTATTAAGTCCACTAGCAGATCAAATGGTCGAGATTTAATCTCCCATTGACTGGACGATACCGCCCCATATAGAGGCTTCAACAAGATCAAGAAATTCCACTTAATAAGGCACTGGGATGGACGATCCTTAATTAATTTGGGACTTCAATGCTCCAGGACATCACAATTATCAATTCGTTCAACTCCCCCGGAGTTCTACTCACCGAAGTGCTTACCCTATCCTTCCACTATTTAATCGAATGGTCACGAGGAATACTGGAGGGTCTTAGATCAATGACCCTCGTGAATTTGTTACTTTGAGACATTACCACTCATGAGTTTCTCAACTCATCCAGAGTTATACCCGATGAAGTAGTCATAAAGTGACGATGACCGCTTACCATCGGTTAACCCCTTTGCTTATGCTATCCTTCCACTAGCTTAATCAGATGGCTAGGACTTAATCAAGCGTTGGGATGGATGGTCCTTAATCAGTTCGACACTTCGGTGCTCTAGGACTATGGGACTTTTCAACTCTCAAGTCATTCCACTTCCCCTAAGTGATATCTGCCGAAGTGCTTACACCATCTTTCCACTGCTTGATCTAACGACTGAGAAAGGTCCTGAAGGGATCTTAGATTGATGGTATGAGTGAATTCACAATTTCGGTCTTCGACACTTTCGCTGGTAGAGACGTTGGACACCTCTGGAGGCCATACTCCCGGAGATGACATGGCATGCTGATGTTACCTATGGTGACGTGCACCCATGGCATGTGTGCCACGTGTCACTAAAAAATGAACAGGTTGAGGTCCAAAAGGCAATGAATTCATGTGACACGTGTCCCCACATGACACCCCTGCCACTGTTGAAATATTGTAGCTACAAAGAGTATTATAATTATTATTGATGTATTATTCATTAGATCAATCCCCTTTTGTGGATTGATTATGTCGGGTATTGTAAACGACCAAATCCCCTTTTGCGTATTGGTCAAACCCTATTTGTAATGGGCTAAATGAAAAGTTGGCCCCAAAATATATTAAAGTGGTTATAACCACCCATAATCTGAAGTCGGCCCTGCCAGTGAAAAGACACCCTAGTTCAATGGCTGCCAGATTGTATAAATAAGAGAGGCTAGCGCCTCATTTGTTCACTCACTCACTTGTTTATCAGAGTGCAAGTTTGGAGTTGTAGTTGGAGAAGAAGGAAGAGAGAGAGAGGTGCATTCTTGGGAGAGGACTTTTTGTATTGTTTGAGTTATCTCTTGGCATTGTATTGACTATCTATATTAAAGAAGTTTTTGCTGGGTTTTCTCCCCCAAGAGGGTTTCCCAGGATAAATGATGTGTCTCTTGTGATTGTGTATTTCTCAGTGATCCTATCTATGCTATGGTTATCTAGTGAATTGAAAAGAAACCTAATAATAGATTAAACCTTAACATGGTATCAGAGCTAAGCTAAAGATAGCATCTTTCACAAGAAGAAGAAAAACGTCATTGTTGTCATACATGAAAATTAGGGATTTTTATTGAAGAATCATCTTAGCCTCAAAACCATCTAGAAAAGTGCGCCCTAACCCAAGGAATTCTTTGACACCTTCAACACACCTTTTCAGTGGGTAGATATCTCAGAAAGTGAAACCCTAGTTTTCACAAAGTACCAGAAGTACCAGAAAAACAGAAGTACCAGAGCCAAAAGTACCAAAAAACCAGAAGTACCAGAAAACTAGAAGCACTAGTCCAGAAATCCGCTGGTCAAGTTTGAGGGGGTAAAATTTGGATTTTCACACCAACTTACTCGCCTCAGCTCAATGCATCTATCCCTTGGATCAGAAGTTTAAAATTTGAAGTTTGAAAAATTAGGGTTTCCTCATAAAACCCTATGTTGCATTTGCAGTTGTAGTCTCAGAACCAGTTGCCGTATCAATTGTAGTTGCAGTACTAGTTGAAGTATTAACCGTAGTACCAATTACAGTCACCCTTGAATTTTTTAAGAGTTGGTGATCATTGCTGCTGCTCCCATATGGTGCCACTACTTGCAAATGCTATCAGAGGTATGTACTCACATATGTTTAAATTGTTAAACTTTAAAGGGTATTTGCAGGAGAAGGGATCTCTTGCCATAGATCCATAAGGATCTCAAGATCCAACACATTCAGAGGAATTATACAACCCAGGTGTGATTATTCGGATATTAATCTATTTGTTATGAAATTATTTTGATTAATGTTGCATGTTGTAGCTATGACCATCATACTAACCTTTGATCAAAATTAAAGTCAAGGTATTAGATGGATTAAAGTTGAGATCACAGAGTTTATTCTCTAACCCAACCTTCTGTCAAGATATCATATTGTCTTAGTACAAGAAGATAGGTTGAAGAAAGCACTCGTCATCTTGAGTGAAGAATACTTGGAAGAAAAGAAACACACTCATTCTTGAGGACAAGGCTCCAGGTTCCAGGTTTGATTAATTAAGTTGATAAGATTCAAAGTTGCACATGACAAGTTGATAACTAGTCTTTGAAAAGTACTATACCTGGTAGCATGTGAGCATATTGAGATAAATTCTTAATGTAATCAGTTGCCTAATACAAACTAACATCTCCTCTAGGAGAAATCTCTTGTGTTAGTTCCAGGTTGCCATGGAGAGATGTTTGATCACAACATTATAAGAGTGTTGACCTCATTTCATATTGTATTTCTTACTTTTGATCTTTACATCAGATAGGTTACAAGTGATATCTCTAAAGGATCTGCTGTGATGATTATTCGTGCTATTGTTTTATCTACTATTATCAAAAGAGTATTATTCTTGCTTGTTGACCTTGTTTCAGGTCACAGGTGATAACCTTGAGGAAGCTATAGTGAAGGTTGTTGAAGGCAACATATTTATGAGACATGAAGAAAACTATGTACATGAACATATACACTCATGTACCAAAAAATATGAAGAAGAAGCTATCTCTTGAGATTCATAGTATCTCATATGAAGATTGATTGAAAGTAGAAGAAGGCTTCAAAGATGACCGGACATTAGTACGGGAAGAAAATCTTGTTTGAAGCATGAATCTGTCTTTCATATTTAGACTTGGTATTCAACACCAAGTATCCCCTGTAAGAGATAATGAAGTCCTTGTAGACTCAGAAGAAATCATGAGTAAGCCTGATCTCAGAAAGGATAAGATGAAGAGACAACTTACATGAATGGGAGACAGATTCCGTGAGAATACTAGATCGTAGCTTCATAAACTTCTAGGAGATATGAAATCTCCTGGGAATATTCCCTTGTTTCAGTAATAGAGAAGGAAGCTAGTCAGAAAGACTAGGATATGGATTCTTCCGTGAGACTAGAAGAGAAGTTAATATTGACTTCCAATATTGATCTATACAGATCAAGCATGTTGAAGATGTTCAAAGCCTGATGTGTGTCCATAGAATTCTCCCAGCAAGAGGGAGAAGACTGTGATGAGACACTTATTGAAGAAATAGTTCCTGTATTTATGAAGACAACCAAAAAAACCATGATTCATATATAGTATGATATGCAGGGGGAGAAATCCCCATATTTAAAATCAAGTGCTAGTTGTTGCATTACATTAGTTGGGTCATGGAGACATGACTACAATGAAAGATAGAGTTACCTCTATGAAATAAGAAGAGTTATATTCAGTATCAGTTATTGAGCCACTCTCAATTTCATATGAAGTTGTTTCCATGATGGAGTAGAGGAATTACTCCCAGATTTCAACAGTCACAGTGAGAATGGAGCAACCATTCTCAGCTTTAGAGCAGGTGTAGGTGCAGGGTCCCAGTTCCACAAGGAACAATTGTAGAAAGATGAGAGAACATACTCTCAATCAATGAGACAGATAGTGCTTTGCAGAAAGTACATAGAGCTAGCACATGATTGTGCAGATTGAGTTGCAACTGAGCAAGTGTACCAGATTGGTACGATGTAATGAGAAAAATTGATTTAAAGATTGAATATAGAAAGACTCATGTCTACCATTTGAAGAAGGATATGTATGTGTTGAAGCAAGCTCCTAGAGCTTGATATGGAAGAATTTATAGTTTCCTGAAGAGATTGGAATTTACCAATTGTAAAGTTGATTCTAACCTTTATGTCAAGGTTATGAATGATGAGCCAATGATGTCACTACTATATGTAGTTGATGTATTCTTTACAAAATCTCATCACAGATTGCAGAGGAAGCTCGCTACAGAGTTTGACGAAATATCTAAATGCATTATCTCTTAGGTCTTGAAGTTTGGCAGAGCACATAGAAGATCTTCCTTAACCAAGGGAAGTATGTAGTTAAAATAAAGAGGTTTGACATGTTGAAATGTAACTCCATGTACACACCCATGGAAACAAAGTTGAAGCTCCTAGTAGATAGCTCATCAGAATTGGTTGATGCTATTCTGTACAGACAGACTATTGGTTCAGTGATGTATCTGACGAATACCAGGCTAGATATATGTTTTTCCTATAGTCAATATCTGGTAGAATCCAGACGTGTTCACATTTTTGCTGCAAAACATATGATGAGATACCTTAAGGGTATGTTGAATTTTGGTCTCTATTATACTAGAGATCTTGACTTCAGACTAAGTGGTTACACTGATTCATATTGAGCTGGAAGTGTTTATGATAGAAAGAGCACTTCAAGATGTTTTTTCAGTCCGAGGTCAGCCATGACTTTGTGGCAGAGTAGGGAGAAATTCAACATTGCTCCAAGAAAGACATAAGTAGATTACATTGTTGCATGTTCCGCCAGTTGTGAAGCCATATAGCTTCAGATGTTGTTGATAGATCTATTTGATCTGGAGATGGAATCCACCATGATCCTATGTGATAACCAAAGTTGTATAAAGATTACGTAGAACCTTGCGTTCCATGATGAGTTGAAGCACATAGAGATCCGATATCACTTCATTCGTGATATGTTGCAGAGGGGAGCCATAGAGGTCCAATATGTTAGCATGAATGAACAAGTTGTTGATGTGTTGACCAAGCCTCTATCTCATGTAAAGTTTGAGCACTTTCGAGATAAGCTTGGTATAGTCCGAAAGGACCTCCCTTGAAAGGGGGAGTAGTGCTGATGATACTATGGTATCCTAATTAGTAGTGGTAGCTCCGTTATGATTCTTATAATCTTAGGAAATATTATGATTCCTGGGAAGATCCTGAAGGTCCAGTAAGGACGGTCTGTCAGAGTACCATGTGGTAGCTCTGTTAGGATTTTATATCCTAGGGAATCTTATGATTCCTGGGAAGCTCCTTAGGGACTGTCAGAGTACCACAAAATGATGATGTTCCAGCTTAATTGTTGTGATGATGTGCTAGCCTAGTGCTGTGATGCCAACTTAATTGTTGTGATGATGTGCCACCCTAGTGCTGTAATTCCATCTTAATTGTTGTGATGATGTGCCACCCTAGTGCTGTGATGCCAGCTTAATTGCTGTGATGATGTGGCATCCTAGTGCTATGATGCCAGCTTAATTGCTGTGATGATGTGCCAGCTTAATTGATGTGATGCCAGCCTCGTGCTGATGACATGCCAACCTCGTGCTGTGATGATGTGCCAGCCTCATGCTGTGATGATGTGCCAACCTCATGCTGTGATGATGTTCCAACCTCGTGCTGTGATGCTAGCTTCATGCTGATGATATTGTGAAGCCAGCTTTGTGCTGTGATGCTAGCTTCATGTTGAAGACTCTTAGCCTAGTGCTGATGTTGATGATGCTCCATCTTTCGTGCTGTGATGTTGTTGTTGTTGATGATGCTCCAACCTTTGTGCTGTGATATTGCTATTTTTGATGTTGTATCAGCCTTGTGCTGTTATTGATAATGATGATGTATTAGTGTTATACTAATCCATGTTTATGCAGTTGATGATGATAATGCCACTTCAACTTCTTGCTGAAGTTGATGATGATGATGCCACTTTAGCTTCTTGCTGAAGAAGATGATGATGATGCCACTTCAGCTCCTTGCTGAAGATGATTATGATGATGATGATGTTATTTCATCTTTCATGCTGAAGATGATGATGTTACTTTAGCCTCACGCTGAAGATGATGATGTTACCTTAGCCTCATGCTGATGAGGATGATGATACCATTCCATCTCTCTGCTGTGAATGATGATATTGATGATGAGAAAAACTTCCAATGATTTATAGATATGCCAGTCAATGTTCCAATATGTTGTTGATGATGCTTCCCTCTCCCTCGCCTGATGCTGTTGTAGAATACCCTTTTTGTTAAGGGGAAGTGTTGAAATATTGTAACTGCAAAGAGTATTCTAATTATTATTGATGTATTATTCATTAGATCAATCCCCTTTTGTGGATTGATCATGTCGGGTATTGTAAATGACGAAATCCCCTTTTGCAGATTGGTCAAACCCTAATTATAATGGGCTAAATGAAAAGTCAGCCCCAAAATATATTAAAGTGGTTATAACCACCCAAAATGAGAAGTCAACCCTGCCAGTGAAAAGACACCCTAGTTCATCGTCTGTCAGATTTTATAAATAAGAGAGGCTAGCGCCTCATTTGTTCACTCACTCACTTGTTCATCAGAGTGCAAGTTTGGAGCTGCAGTTGGAGAAGAAGGAAGAGAGAGAGAGGCACATTCTTGGGAGAGGACTTTCTGTATTGTTTGAGTTATCTCTTGGCATTGTATTGGCTATCTATATTAAGGAAGTTTTTGTTGGGTTTTCTCCCCCATGAGGGTTTCCCAGGATAAATGATGTGTCTCTTGTGATTGTGTATTTCTCAGTGATCCTATCTATGCTATGGTTATCTAGTGAATTGAAAAGAAACCTAATAATAGCTTAAACCTTAACAACCATGTGGCATAAGACACGTCATTAACCAAAAGGACGGTCCACATTCCTTCGCTCTAGATCTAACATCCTGCATGATTTCACGACCGCGACTTTATACTTCATGGCTTCTACACTTTGCAGCTTCGACACTTCCTAGCTTCAGAACTTCGCAACTTCGACACTTCAGGGATTTTCCTAGTCTCCAGTAATCGCCAAAGTGGTGAAGTTCCAGAGTCTCGAAAATTCTCTATCCTTGTAATTATGATCTAACAGATGGAATTTCTCTTGAAGTCCTTCCCTCGATATAACGGTCGAC
>JASDQU010227795.1:0-17357 GCA_032191745.1 Picea mariana | reverse complement strand
AAATTTTGCTACTTTCAAATAAATGAAATTACATTTACCATCCACAATCTTTGTCACATGGATTTTGTCTTTTGAATATGAAGAATGCAATACAAATGGTGGGCCACTAGGAAGGGTGCACCCCTTTCTTGGCTACTCATTATGATGATGGTGCTTTGTAATAAATGTTTAGTATTTTATTTCGTTTCAACAAAACTTTATTGTAAAAAATTAATAAAGAAAGGAAAAAATAATAATTAATAAAGAGAGGGAATAATAATTAATAATTATTATTTAAAATTTTTCTACTTTCAAATAAATGAAATTACATTTACCATCCACAATCTTGGTCACATGGATTTTGTTTTTGAGTATGAAGAATGCAAAACAAATGGTGTGATGGGCCACTAGAAAGGGGGCACTCTTTCCTTGGCCATTCATTATGATGAGGGTGCTTTGTAATAAATGTTTAGTATTTTATTTCGTTTCAACAAAACTTTATTGTAAACAATTAATAAAGAGAGAGGAAAAGTAGTTTTGCTTATAAAAGGCACTTTTCTCTCTCATAATAGATTTGATGGTCATTTTTCCGTCTAAGCGCTTGGTCTTTTCATTTATTCTATGTTTTTCTTCTATTTTCCTCTATTTATTGTTGTTCTTAGAATGTGAATTGAATATTTTGTTTGAGTTTCAAATATGCATGTAGATCAACTGGTATTAGAGTATGGATCTCAATAAGCTTCTACTCGAAATCAAGAATTGGAGGAGAAGCCATCCACAGTTTCATAAAAAAATGATTTTTGTTCATGGATTATCATATCTCAATGCTCTTCCCAGGGTTTCAGTGCGCCCTCTTCATGGTTTCTTTACATGCCCTACTAAACCTCCTCACTCTAAAATTGATAGTTCTCACAAGCTTCCAGTAGAAAAGAAGAGAAAAAAAAATGTAGGTTAGGCGGAAGAGCCGGAAATTCATAGTGAGAACATGGAACTTGACACTGATCTGGAGACCATGATCAGCCTAGAGATGCCACACACCATATCCATCCAATGCACATATCCGTTACTGAAAATTTTGATGAAGATGAATCCTTCATGTTCCAGAGCGTTGTTTTTGATAGCTGGAACAAAAAATTGATAATTCATAAAAAAAAATGTTAAAAATAAGAAAGGCAAATCTCGTTCAAAGGTTGACATTGCCAACATGCGACCGCCCAAATCTGTCAACTTCACACCGCGACTGGAGAAACACTTCATGATTCCATTGGAGGCATCGATACTGAGAATGCCATATTGAAGGACCGAATCAAGGAATTGGAAGATAGTTTCATTCCTATGCCATTGCTTGTCGATCATTTGGCAATAGCCATGCTTGGCACCCTTGCACCCAATGTAAAAGCATCCTCCACCATGCTCGCATCCTGTAAAGGATATGTGGAGAACAATATAAAGAAAAGAGTGGAACTGGTTACCAAGCCATGGAAAATATCACAAACCATCACTTCCCTTAGAACCAAGGCACATAGCTTGATCTAGATTTTGCAGGATGAATTAAAAGATGAAGAAATTTTCTTTTTAAAAATGGTCATCCCTTTTGGCAAGATTGTCAACAATATGACAGAAACAAAAAGAAGAGAAGAATATCTTCCATCCAAAAACTGCATCGGCCAATTGAATGCATGCTGGAAAGAAAAAGTAAAGAACCTGGATCTCATTGTTCAGTCATGTGAACAAGCCATATCGAAGAAAGATATATTATTCACATAGCTGTCAAGTATAGACTTAGTCGAGAAAACCTACGACTTCAAAGACCCCCACTTAACCGAAAACTCCTTTCCCTTAACCAGGAAAGAGTTTGATAAATAGGTTTCTATGTTTAAGACCTTCTCTCTGCAAGTGTTTTACAACATCCTTCAATTTGATCAAGCTCACGTCCACGACTGGCTAGTCAATTATGCATTACAGAATGAGGAAATTCATCAGGCTGTGTCTAATATTTTTATCGACTTCCGGGAATTAGAAAAGGATCTTTTCAACATAAAAATCCGAGAATGAGATCAACGTCACCCCAAGGAGAGGCTACAATGAAGAATGGTTCGAAAGACAATTGAAATAGGCCGCCAACAAAAGGCAACAGGTAGTTTCCAACATTCCAGCAGCCGTGGAGGACATCCTTGAAACCGAAGTCATCGGCGACATCAATGAAATGGAAATCGCAAGCAAATAGCCAAAGGGCTCATATACCCTCGCTATATTTTTACTCATCGCATCCTTCTTTGTTTATCAACCCAGTTATTCTAGTTTCTTAAATACAAATGTATAGGCAAACACTTATACATTTTCATTTGTTTTCTTTTGCAGCTATTGCACTCTATCTTATTTCCATAGTCCTGTTTCTTGTACATATTTCTCTAATGGTCCGTGGGAGCCCCAATCCTAGTCTACATGAAAAACGCACTGAAATTCCGGTTTATATGTTACAGTCTTTAATTTTTATGGTTTTTTCAAAATTTCCTTAATATGTTATAGACTTTTATTCTTATCCTTCACCAGTATGTATGGCAAATGCATTTACTCTTTTATATGTTACAGACTTTTCTTTTTTTACATATTTCAAAATAAATGGTGCTCAACAATGCAACCGTCATTTACTTATACCCCATGTTCACAAATGCATTTACATTTTTTATATTTCTTATCTCCTATTAATTTTATGTCATCATATATTTTTATGTTTCAACGGTCCATATGGAAAATGCATTTAAATTTCTGAATTTATTCTTGCACTGTAAACACATTTTTTACTTTGTTATATACTTTCAAAAAAAATAGGGTTGCTATATACTTTCAAAAAATAGATGGTGTTATGTCTGCCAACCCTCATTTCTTTTTGCCCCATCTTTCGTGGTATACATGTTGCACACAACATTTCCGTGATATACATTTTGCATCGAACACTTCGTTTCATTTACAATACGACCCTATTTTCCACAATTTTCTTTCTAACCTCGTTGGAGCCGCCCTTGTTTTCTTTTAGCCTGGCACAATTTTCATTTTGATGCTTGAAATCTAAAGATGGTTTTCTTTTTTCCTCTGAGATATCGAGACCTATGAAATTTTGTCACGCGAGCAGCGATGATTATTCTACTCTCAAAACAAGTCCTACCTTTCGTAAAAATGTTTCCTCTTTTTGTTCTACTTCGGGATTTCGCAGGTCGGATACTTTAACTCATCTAATTCATACGTCCCGAGTCACGAAACAGCGAAGTCATTTAAATTTCCACTCGAGACAGTAATGAGGGTAAATATTTCCCTAACTCATGATTAAGCATCATCGGGTTTTCGTGCCTCGGCGTTCGCCAAACCCAAATTTTTATTGTCACAGCCCCGATAGCCGAGAACACAAGGTCCTTTTTGGATAACCCATGTTAAGGATTAAAGGAAAAAGCTAACCGTGGTAAAAGTTGTTCTCGACGTTTCTCCACTCGGCACTATCTTTTTCGAAAGTTACAACGTCTAAAACCCGATTCACAAAGTCACGATGCAATTATAATGTGATTAATTAATCTCTTAATCCAAGATTATCTTCCCTTTAATTAAGTCATGTTATCGCGATCTCGCGGTTTCGCAGCTCGGCATGTAAATTTCCCAGAAACTTATCTTCGAAGCTTCAAGTCGCGATATGGCGAAAGTAATAATTATAAAATTAGTCAAGCCTCAAATCATGATTACCTTTTATTAACCAAAATCGCTCTTCGCAGACTCGGGTGTTAAAGACTCAAAATGTTAAAGAAAAATCCCTAATATAAAGAGTAGCGAGATATTGATTAACGTTGGCGAGATTGGATTAATTAAGCTAAATCAAGACATATCTTGTGTTTCGATGCTTGCATGATTCACGAGGAATCCTTTTCACTCCATACGCCAACTGACTTTTAAACCACCAAAATTTATGACATTAATGAAGAAATAAGGTAAATCTACGAATATAAGATCGGATTTTTTACGGCAAGAATTTATTTCTAAATATGATTGGATAGGCTTGTTTTGAAAGGTACCAAGTTTTCAAATATATGTAAGAGCTTCGTTTCATTATAACAAATGAATTTTTATATCATGCAGAGCTCATCACTTCTAAGTAAACTGACTTTTGTATGTATATGCAGTTCTATCGCAGAAGAGATAAAACGCAAGCTTCATCCATGGCTCCGCGGAAAGCAGCAAAGGCGAATGTTGAGGTTTCGGGACAAGGCTCAGACAATGTCTCTGATACTTCTCCCTGAAGTATCAACTCGGTCCCTAACTGGTCATATGTTTCAGATATTCTGCAAGCAGAATTGGTGGATTGTTCCGATGACTCCGACGAAAACGAAAGAGATGATATAACCACCAAGTACAAAATAGTCGTCCAATTCGGAATGCACAAAGTAGCAGCCAAGCCACGGTTGCTTCCATATTATGACATGGTCCGATGGGTTTTGGATCATGTGGACATACCGACCAAGACTATCATGAACGAGCAGAGAGTCACCATCGGGACTTTTAGGCCAGAGCATCTGAAAACCATGTATAAGCTACCCACGATGTCCGACCACACATATGGTGCTAAGTTCTTGGAAGAATTCAAGGAGAAGGAATGCATACAGTATGATAAAACCATGTCCAGTTTGATAAAGGATTGGGTTTCAAACACCACAAAGTTTAGAGCTGATAACCATGGAATTTATTCAATCGCTTCGTTAGAACCGCAGTATAAATATGTGGCCATGATGACATGCCAGTTATATGGGAAAGAGGACACATCGTATTTTTTCCTTGCATGGGTGCCTCTAATGTTTCAGGTCGCAGAAGGTTGTTCCTTTAATTGGGAAAAGATGCTTTCGGATAGCTTGACCAATCGGGTCATAGAGTATCGGGAGCAGAAGGAGAATGGGAAGGCGTCGTCATTCTTCATGTCCACGTACATTATGGACACAATTTGTTCTATGACACCATTTCCATTGATGAGCTGGAGTTGGACTCCGGTCGAAGACGAACCCATACATGTATATCATGCAAAATTATGGGAAAACAAAGCAAAAAATTTTGCATATGAAATTTTTAACTGGGTGATGGTTCCCCTGCATGTTGCCATTTTTGGTCACCCGCCACCCCGGATCTCGGACAGCATAGTAACAAATCTGAGCAGCATCGCAGACTCGTATGTAGAAGCTGAATTTTCCTACCTCAGATTTTTTGGGGCTTCTGTTCCCCGACATGCGCTGCCATTGTTCATTCCCGACAAGCTGGCTTGTCGCGAGGTTGCCCGACAAATGGTAATTGGCGGTGTAAGAAAAGAACTTAAAGGGTACTTGAAAAAGGTATGGTCATTGTTTCCTGTTCGTTTTAATTCTTATTCTTTATTAGATTTCGGGCATGCCAAAGCCGAGGCTGCAACCCTGAAAGACCTAAATTTGGTCTCCATCAAATAAAAGAAGTACGATCCGCAGAGGGTCGTGAGTAACCATTTGGCAAATTGTGGGCTCAAGAGATTAGAGCATGAGAATTCACCCTCAGATGACATTTTATGATGAGCAAGGTCCTATGAAGAGATTCTAGCCCAGATACAATCCTTGGCACACGAGGAAAGAGCCAATGTCTTGAAGTTCCAGGAACATCGACGTAGTTGTCTTCCTGCTGTGTTGCGAGGCGAGGGTCCAGGTATTTCGAAGACGAAACAGAAGGATGTTGAAGGTTCTAAGGATGCGACTCCTGACCAAGGAAAACACCAGGACGAGGGGGAACAAATGAAGAATCCAAAAGCAGAGTAAAAGACTCCTGACCCACTAAAGAAACAGAATCTAGAGACAAAGATAAAGACTCCAGAACATCCGAAGAAGCAGAGTCCGATCGATACTCCAGGAAAATCGACAAAGCAGATCGGAGAACCCATCACCTCAGTTACCCCCTTGCAGTCGATGCAGGGAAATATCGATGCCGGATGGATATTCAATGCAGAGATGAGGCCCATAAGAGTAGAAGAACTCCCTCCAAATGAGTTTTTCTTCGATAAAAAGAGAAAGGAAGTAGTGAAAAGGGAATTCTATCAAGAAGGAGAGTCGACTGCCAAGAAATATAAAGTCATAACTGATGAAAAAGACAAGAAAAATGAGCAATTCACCACTGAGATAGCAGGGACACTGGGAGCATATGCCTCGGAAAATCAATTTTCAGTCGGGCTCCTAAAAAACCAACTTAAAAGAAAGAATTGCCTCATTAGGACCCTTGAAGCCAGACTGGCCACAGCGACGGAGACTGCTAAAGACCAGGCGAGCATAGGAATGGAGCAAGCCAGGTTGGCCAATAAGAAAGAGATAGATATGCTCAAAACTAATCTCGAGCAAGCACAGTTGGTGGTCCGGGATGGTCGGATGAAAGCGAGCCAGCAGAAGGATTTGATCGAACAGCTGCAAACTAGGGTGGAGATCGCCAAGAACAGAATGATAGACATCGGGATGTTCAAATCCCAGGCAATCGAGATTCGGATCAGAGTCTTTGCGGTGTATAGAAATTTTATCGCCAAGGTAGAAGCAATCAAGGACAACTATCTGTTGGTCAATCAGGTTTCCGAGAACCTATCTGCTAGAGAAAGGGATGTCGGAGCGGCTCGGGTCGCCTTCCAGGAGGCTATGATAGCCATGAACAACAGGGTTTCGGCAGGTACTCCCAGGTTCACCATTTATGAGCAAACCCAAGGAAACATTTTATTAAAGGAATGGGAGCATAACATCACCGAAGGCAAGCAACAAGCCCAAAATATAACCAATTCCTTATAGGAGGCATTTAATTCTATAGACGACGAGCTGCTAGGCATTGACAGCAGAGGTAATGCCAAAACATTGATGCAGATGAATGTGGAATAGATCTTACTTGATCTGAAGAAAAAGGAAGAAAGAGATTCAGTCGATATCTCTCAGATGAATATGGTGGACATAGTCCAAGTCGATAAGTGCATGATCAAACCCAATGCGCAACTATGTGCCATCAACATCATTGATGGACAGATGGAAGACAGGCTGCAGCAATTAGCCCGAGAATGTTACTTCTTTGAAGCCATCTGTCAAGCAGAACCGTCTCGGTTAATATCTCAGTTGGTCGAAATATCTGTCTCCTGTATCGAATCCGCGCAACGACCAACGCCTGGCACCAAGTGAAGATAGAGAGGGAGAAATGGAGTGATTGCTCTCCTCCCTGATATAACCGAAATTTTGTGACTATTGAGATTCTGTCTTATTTGTAAAATTGTATAAATATGCCACAGAAAGAAATAAACATGGTTGGACATTTTTGTGTCGATTGTAATAGATTTTTTTACATTTGAGAAGTTAATACAAGAAAATCTGAAGATTCTCAATTCCGTCACGACTGTGTTACAAGTTTGTTTCCTTTTATTTCATATTTCATTTCATTTCATATTCATAATTGATGTGCTTCGTTATACTTTGGTACGACCACTACTATAGCGAATGAATTTTGGTTTTCTGTAATTGTTTACTGTTTTTCCTCTGTACCAGCTATCAGCGGGTGTAAGACCAGTCTGCATTTTCAGAATTCTACATATATTTTCTGCTACATCAGTTATTTCCTTTCATTTTCCTCTTTTGTTTATTCGTGAGATCCTCCCCTGGTAGGAGCCTTACACTATAGACAACTAAATGTTTTTCTCCCACCTCACACCTTTTATTAAAATATAATACAGTTACGGGAAAGAGCCTTTGATTTGCATCCCTATTTTATTCCTAAAACTATAAATTCTCTTTTATACAACCAAATTGAGACAGCACTTAATCTCTCTCTGAAGTTTTTTCACACCTTTACTGTTCCTCCATGACTGTCCCTGTACCAACACAGCCTCATATCGAACCCGGATTATCGAACCAAACGCACATTGCCTTAAACCTTTTCGACATAATTCTTAAAACGGCTTCTAACCGGGTCGAGCTTGAACGTTCATGGGCAGCCATTGAACAAGATATGACTATCCAGGAACAGTTGGAAGCTAGACAACGCCAACGTAGAAATCTCCCCTAGTTTCCGTTGCCGAAGGTTGACGTTTCTCTCTTCCCCATCATTTACTCACTTTTGGATTCCTTGACACTGTACTTTTAAGCCTTAAGTATAGACTCAGGACCAACATCTTTCTGGCGACGTTTCCGAGGATCAAAGTTACGAAATATTTTTCCTTGGGAAAACGACATTTGTATTTCATTGAAAGAGTTACCCTTTGATAGTGAACAAAGAGTACACACCTTTTAAGGCTTTTAATATTTCACTTGGCGGCTCCACAAAAAATAAACTAGCATCCGGTCGAAGGAATACCAGACAAAACCCGGATGGTAAGCAGATTACGCCCGTTACCGATCCCGAAAAAATTCTAAAGGCGAGAGGCTCTTTTAAGCCAACCGCTGCAGTTTACAAACTTAAAACCCCATCACTGAAGACTAAGAGTCCTTCCGAACCCTCAACTTTGCTCAGTCCTCTCTTGGATGCTAAAGATTCAACGTCAAGCTGCTCTGAGGTTAGGAGTGAGATTTGTCCAACAATCCCCTTAGTACATAAACAAAAGGGCCCTCTTGAAAGTTCGTCGGCTTTTGACATACCATATTTTCTTCAGTTGAATTTCCCGACTTCACCAAATTCTAAAGAGTGTGTTACACACTCGGTTCCCACACCCGTCGGTTCTCCTGATTTCGTCTCTTGCAAATCCGAGGAACCGAGTCCTCGCGTTCCTTATCTTTCCTCATCGAATTTTCCTCTTCGCAAAGAAAACAAAGATTCCCTTTTAATTTTCCAAAACCCCCTTTACAACTTTCCACAAACAACAATGGCAACTGTCGAAGGAGGAGGTGGAGGGTTTGTAGTAGGAGGTGGAGGGTTTATCGAAGGAGGAGGGGGAGGATCCCCTCTAGGAGGAGCTGGAGACCAAGGGCCTGCCCCCCCTCCCATATTTTTCATGAAAGTTGTAGCCAGATACGCTCCATTAGTATTTCCCGTCCCTCTACATGATCTTCCAGAAAATTACATAAAAAATTTACCGAAATTCACCGGGGAAGGGGATCTGACCACAGCCGAAAATATTAATGTTTTCGACCAATTCGCGAATATCTTCGACAATGAACATGAGGATGTATATTCGAGACTTCTTGTCCAAACATTCAAAGGCCAGGTCCAAACTTGGTTTTGGAGCCTACCCGCAGCATCTATCCTATCTTATGATGCTTTGGAAGATGCTTTCCTCAAACAATGGGGTGAGAGAAAAGACCATCTGCATTATTTAACCAAATTTGGGTCCTTGAAGAAAAAGAACTCAGAAACAGTCATGGAATTCATTCAGAGATTCAACAAACTGTACAATAAAATCCCAGCCGAGGTTAAACCATCCCAACCTGTGGCCAAAGTGACTTTCGTCGGACCTTTTGAGCCGAATTTTGCACTCCTTTTGCGAGAGAGAAGGGGAGCCACATTAAACCGAATGCAGGACGATGCGGTAGAAATAGAGTCTAATATGATGACTTCGGGTAAGCTTAAAGCTAGATCATAAACTGGAAACCAAGAGACCAAACGCTTTAGAGAACAAGCAGGTCCTTTAGGGTCCAATAGATCCTCAGAAGATAGGGTGGACGATATGGCTAGAGTGATTAAAGAACTGTCAAATAAAATATCCAGAATGGAACTCGAACAGGCCAAAGCTGACTCTTACCCAAAAAAGGATTTCAAGAGGATCCCAAACCCCCCTAATCAACAAAGACAAATAAAAAATGAAGATCAAAACATACAAGCTCCCTTAAAGAATGAAAATTTTATAGGAGCGAACGATTTTCAAGACTTCAGAGATTCGGATAATGATGTCACGAACTTTGGTGATGACTATACTCAACCATATCTGACTCGAGAAGACTATGAAAAATCTCTAAGCATGCAACAACCATCGAATAAGGTTGAAGAAGGTGATCACACTGATCTCTGTGAATCTCAACTAGAAACTGAGATGATGATGGCTGAGTTTCAACCGAAGTACAACCTAAGATCTAAGAGTAATCCCACCTCAACTACTCAACCCAAGAAAATCCTTCAAAGAGGTCAAGCTTATGAACCTCCTTCAGAAGAGACCTTATTACCCAACAACAAAACTAAAGTAGTAAGCACTCAAGAGTCCCAAGTGAAAAAAGTTGAAACCCAAACACGAGAAACCGAACAAGCAAATAAAGTTACGCCTTCAACCAGGACCATGAGGGATAAAGTGGTCCAGAAAAATAAGTCTGAAAGGAAATATGAAGAATTCTCAACCAAAGAAACAGACAAGGTGAGCGGAGCTTTCAGTTTTGAAAATGAGTTAAACAAAAATAAGATACCAATCCCTTTGGTAGAATTAGCGAAAAACCCCATTTATCAGAAGCAAATTAGCAAAGCGATGGGTGTCTCTGAGCTAATAAGCCAGTCTGATGTTTTAAACTTGGAAGATGACAAACCTAACATCACCTTTGGTCCCCATTTTGAAGGGGCCAAAGACACCATTGCTCCCTTTTATATCACTCTGAATGTGTATGATCAGTTGCTGCATAATTGCATGTTAGACTCCGGAGCTTCCCATAACGTTATGCCTAAGATTATAATGGACAAGTTGGGTTTCCAGATCACAATACCTTATGGAAATATGTACTCTTTTGACTCGAGAAGGGTTAAGTGTATGGGGATGATAAAAGATCTGGTAGTTACCCTAGCGTAGGTCCCGGTTAAGAGTATCCTGATGGATGTGGTTATCGCAGATATTCCCCCTAAGTATGGCATGATGTTATATAGGTCATGGGGAGCCAAGTTGGGGGGTTCTCTTCAATTGGACATGACGTTTTCCACAATTCCTATGTTCGGTGGTCAGTTCACTCGATTGTACAGAGAAACGAGATTAGCGTATACAGTGAGTGACCCTCAAAACCCAAATAATTTCCCTATTTACATCGCGGACCAAGATCTGGGAAATTGCATCTTGTCTTTTGATGATGGTTTGGATGATTGCCCGGAGAAAATCGATATAGAGCGATAAGAGTCAAGTCACACGACAGAGGATCTATGTAACACTGGGGTTTGGAAAATGTATTTTGACGGTGCTTTATCTTCTGAAGGGGCGGGTGCAGGAGTGCTTTTAGTGGCTCTCGAAGGTAATTTCATTGTTCCTTTCTCCTACTGACTACAGTGGGACATAGATTACACTAACAATGTGTGTGAATATGAAGCGTTGATCCTAGGATTAGAGGTTGCCAAGAAGATAAATATAAGTAGCTTGGAGGTATATGGTGATGTCGAATTAATAGTCAAACAAATAAACCGACAGTACCTAGCCAAGCATCCTAGGCTAAGAACGTACAGGAATTGTGCTTGGGATCTCATGGAAAACTTTTTCTCATCCGTAAATGTCCATTTTATCCCTCGCACAGAGAATCTACATGTTGATGCATTGGCAAAGGTAGCTTCAACCTTCTCTCCTCCCATGACCTTCAAACTGAAGTATCACATTGAAATCAGATACAAACCCTCTATACCAGACAATATCCGACACTGGCAGGTCTTTGAAGATGACGAACAAATTAATAAATTTCTTGCAGCAGTGGGTGAGTTCTCTGAAACTCATGCAGACCAAGAGAATCAAAATGACCCGATGTGGATCATGTAAGAGGGGGAAGATCCTGAAACCTTCTGAGAAAAAATTGTGGATCATCGTATGCTAGTCCTTAAAAGCAACTAGATTCTGAAATGCTTAATTCCTTTAGAAAGACTTTTTGATCAGAACGACGTACCTGTGAAATCCACTTTGTAGCCCCAACCAGAAGAAGTGGAGGACTATGATATAGGAACTGAAAAAGAATCCAGGGTAGTAAAAATATCCAAGTTCCTCCCTCCTGAAGTAAAAGATAAGTACAAAGACCTACTCAGACAGTACAAAGATTTTTTCCCCTGGTCTTATGATGAACTAAGAACGTATGACACTTCCATAATTGATCACAAGATACCCTTGAAGCCTGGAGTCAAACCGTTTAGGCAAAAGCTTAGACAGATTAACCCCATTTTGTTACCTGTGATTGAAAAAGAAGTTAAGAAACTTTTAGACGCGAAAATAATCATGCCTCTGAGATACTCGGACTGGGTAGCAAACCTGGTCCCGGTCAGGAAAAAGAGCGGGGAAATTAGACTGTGTGTGGATTTCCGAAACTTAAATAAGTCGTCTCTCAAGGATAATTATCCGCTACCCAAAATGGACCATGTGTTGGAAAAAGTAGTTGGAGCAAACCGAATGTCTATGATAGATGGGTTCTCTGGTTATAATCAAATCGCCATGAACGAACAAGACAGGGAAAAAACTGCTTTCACCACACCATGGGGTACGTTCATGTATGAGAAAATGCCTTTTGGTTTGATGAATGCAGGGGCTACATTCCAGCGCGCCATGGACATCACTTTCATAGGAGAAATGGACAAGTTCATAGTCATTTACCTCGACGATTTGACGGTTTTCTCTAAAACCGATGAAGAACACTTGATCAATCTTAAACGGACTTTCGAAAAATGCCGCAGGTTTGGTCTATCTTTGAACCCAAAGAAATCACATTTCGCTATGCGGGAAGGTAATCTTTTGGGCCATATCATATCTAGGGATGGAATCAGGATTGATCCTAAGAGGATTGAAGCAATAGATACTATAAGTATTCCCAGAAATATAAAAGAGATTCAATCTTTCTTAGGTAGAATAAATTTTTTACGAAGGTTTATCCCCAATTTTACTGAGATTTTCAAATTGATCACAGGGATGTTGAAGAAGGATAGCGGAGTAAATTGGACCACCAAGGCCAGAGCATCGTTCGCGCATATTAAAAAAGTCATAAGCGAGGCACCTGTGTTAGCAAGTCCAGACTATCTGAAATATTTTCTTATTTTCTCATTTGCCTCTTAACATACTATCGCCGCAGTGCTCCTACAGAAAAATGAAAAAGGATTCGAACAACCAATTGTGTTTTTTAGCAAGAGCCTTAGAGACACAGAACTGAAGTATGACATAATAGAAAAACAGGCATACGCAATGGTAAAAGCACTAAAGGTGTTCAGAACTTATGTACTACATTCAAATATAATCGCGTATGTGCCTACCAGTTCTGTGAAAGATACATTCGTACAGCCGGACAGTGACAGAAGAAGAGGGCGATGGCTCGCTAAAATCCAAGAGTTCTACCTGGAAGTTAAACTGACCAAATTGATAAAAGGTCAAGGCTTGGCCAAACTCTTAGCAGAGTCAAATTTCAAATCCCTTGATATCAATTGCCTACATGGAAGCGACGAAGACACAGACCTAAATGAACTGGATGAAGAAACAAGTCCAAACCAGATCGAAGAGAAGTTCTTATCATCGGGTTGGTACTGATACATAGTGTCTTACTTGCTGAACCTAAAATGCCCAAATGAACTATCACCATCTAAATGAAGAACTTTAAAACTCCATGCAGTTAAATATTGTATAGCCGAAAGTCAGCTATATTGGAAGGCTCCACTCAGGTTCCTACTAGTCTGTTTAGTTGAATCGGAAACTTAGCGGGTTATAGACGAATTTCATAAGGGAGTCTGTGGGGGGCATCACGCCTGGAGAGATAAAACTTACAAGATTTTGAGGGCTGGGTACTATTGGCCGAAACTCTTTTCGAACATCAATGCCAAAGTGCGTGCCTGAAACCCTTGTCAACTATTCACAGGTAAACAGAAGCTCCCTGCACTGCCTCTAGTTCCAGTCAAAGTTGAATCCCCATTTCAACAATGGGGTCTAGACTTCATAGGGGAGATTAATCACCATTCCAATGCTCAACATACGTGGATCTTAAGATTATTTTACTAAGTGGGTGGAAGCCATTCCAACCAAAAGGGCAACAGACTCGGTGGTAATCGATTTCTTGTAAGACAATATTTTGTCAGGATTCGGTTGTCCCCGAAAGATAGTTATCGACAATGCCCAGGCCTTTAAATCTATGGCTATGATCAGTTTCTGTCAGAGGTATAACATCGTTCTCAGCCATTCCATAGCATATTACCCACAGGGGAACGGATTGGCTGAATCTTCTAACAAGAGCCTGGTGAACATAATCAAGAAAGTATTGGATGAAAATAAAAGGTCTTGGCATGTGCACTTAAAATACACATTATGGGAAAACCGCATCATCACTAAAAGGTCTATCGACATTTCGTTGTTTCAAATGGTCTATGGGACAGATGTTGTTCTACCTATAAACCTAGAACTACCAGTGATGAAGTTATGTCAAGATCAAAACAAAGAACCCAATCATGTAACTAGGAGAATTAATCAGCTGATTGAGGTTCAACAGCATAGAGTTGAAGTTGATGAAAAGATGCAGAAGTACCAAGATGATATGAAAGCATTGTTCGACCGCAAGGCAAAGGACAGGGAATTCCTTCTAGGTGATTTAGTGCTAAGATGGGATGCAAGAAAGGAGGAAGCCGTGAAGCATAGTAAATTTGACCAACTCTGGTATGGACCATTCAGGGTCTCAGCTCCAGAAGGAAAAAAATATTTCCTACTGGAAAATATAGACGGAGAAGTCCTCAATGCCCCTGTCAACGGGCGGTATCTAAAGCATTACATGACGTAAAAGTCGCCAGATTCAAAAAATATATATATATATATAATAAAATAAAAATAGATATAATTAAATAAATAAATTTTATTATATATATTTTGTACATACATGTATTTTCATTTAAACGTTGCCTTTTGATTTTCTATTTTTCTATTCATAAACTTTCGACACATTTCGGATAAGATTCGTATTTGTCTTTTACAGGATTCCAGCTGCATACGAAACAAGCAGGAGGAGTAAACTGAAAGTCGGTGTCAGAAATAAATCGGCATAAACAGGTGATACCAAGAGTAATTTCATATTGCGCTACGAAAGTAAAATGAAAAGGTAAAGGTGATATTTCTCAAAAGATATGTTATAAAGGGCTGTTAAGAAAATCGAGGTAGTACCATTCAAACTGCAATATTAGCTGAAATGATAGATAACAGAATTGTTTCTTGGCTTGATAATCTTTGAAAAATTTAAAATAATTTAAACAATTCACTCGATCTAAAAACAGTCAGTCAAAGTAAATCATCCCCGAAAATGTCTACAAGAGTCAGTCTCGAATTGTTTGACCTCTATATTTTCAGTCAATAAATCCCAACATGGCATCCTTTATACCTTCGGGTTTAACTTTTAACAAGTCACCATCTTTCCGTCTCATATACGGAGGGATAAAAAAAATTTGTTTCAACCTCGTGAGTTTCAAAATGGATTGTGGTAAGAAAGCGGGTCTTCGCATCTACTCGATCCCCTACTAAGTGAGGGAACGTTTAGAGTGATCCTAATTTTCCTAGGTTTTTCAACGGCATCGGAGGATTGAAGCTTGCTCAAGTGGAATTCCCTTAAAAAAGTTATTTTCCTTTTTCTCCCTAAGAACAAAGATGTTGTGAAGGTCAAGGGAAGGTTGGTACCAAGTAATCAAAGTAAGTTGACAGACCTACAATGCAAAATATTACACAGATATCAGCCCTGATACAAACTAATTGCCCCCATCTTCGCACTCTGAAAAGTAAGTTATAAGAGAGGTGGTGAAAGGAAATTCAGAAATGATTTCCCCCACCTAATCCAAGAGATGATGAAAGGAAATTCAGAAATGATTTCCCTCGTCTTAGAATTTAAATGCATAAATATATTCCGAAGTGGTGAAAGGAAATTCAGTAAAAAGGGGCCAGATAACTTCACCGGGGTACTGAACAGGCTCGCTGGCAGTGAAGCAATGTCTGATATATATGTAAGGCTGTTATACATGAATATCACTCTACTCTGGTAACCAATGCTTTTAAGACCTGATCCACATCCCAAATTCAGATGGGACTCCCCAATTAAAAACATATAATCTCATTCTTTTGATGCAAGCTGAGAGCCACAAGATCTGTTGGGTCTCCTAGGACTGTTTCGATTGTCTTAAAACATACCTGAATTTAAGTAGTGGGAAAGGGAAAATTGTGAAAGGGACTACAGCTATGTTTAAAAAGAGTATCTGGTTTTCAAAAAAAAATTCAAGGTAAAGAACGAAGTATTTTTCCCCCTTCAATCCCCTTTTCTCGGAAACCTTTTCACCTGTTTGAGTTTTTGACTCCATTTACTCAATAGTGGCACGTGGTCTACTATTCTTCCCGCCTCACAAGAAGGCGGGATCCTTAGTTAGAGCCTATGTTGGAGCCACCCCTGTTTTTTTTTAGCCTGTCACAATTTTCATTTTGATGCTTGAAATCTAAAGATGGTTTTCTTTTTCCCTCCGAGATATCGAGACCTCTGAAATTTTGTCACATGAGCAGTGATGATTATTCTACTCTCGAAACAAGTCCTACCTTTCGTAAAAATGTTTCCTCTTTTTGTTCTACTTCGGGATCTCATAGGTCGTATACTATAACTCATCTAATTCACACGTCCTAAGTCACGAAACAACGAAGTCGTTTGAATTTCCACTCGAGATAGTAACTAGGGTAAAGTTTTCCCTAACTCATGATTAAGCGTTGTCGGGGTTTCGTGCCTCGACATTCGCCAAACCCAAATGTTTATTGTCACAGCCCCAATAGCCGAGAACACAAGGTCCTTTTTGGATAGCCCATGTCAAGGATTAAAGGCAAAAGATAACCGTGGTAAAAGTTGTTCTCGGCGTTTCGCCACTCGGCACTATCTTTTTCGAAAGCTACAATGTCTAAACCCCGATTCACGAAGTCACGATGCAATTATAACGTGATTAATTAATCACTTAATCCAATATTATCTTCCCCTTAATTAAGTCATCTTATCGCGATCTCGCGGTTTCGCAGCTCGGCATGTAAATTTTGCAGAAACTTATCTTCGAAGCTCCGAGTCGCGATATGGCGAAAGTAATAATTATAAAATTAATCAAGCCTCAAATCACAATTACCTTTTATTAACCAAAATCGCTCTTCGCAGTCTCGGGTGTTAAAGACTCAAAATGTTAAAGAAAAACCTCTGATATAACGAGTAGCGAGATATTGATTAAAGTTGGCGAGATTGGATTAATTAAGCTAAATCAAGACATATCCCGTGTTTCGATGCTTGCACGATTCACGACGAATCCTTTTCACTCCATACGCCAACTGACTTTTAAACCACCAAAATTTATGACATTAATGAAGAAATAGGGTAAATCTACGAATATAAGATTGGATTTTTTACGGCAACAATTTATTTCTAAAGATGATTGGACAGGCTTGTTTTGAAAGGTAATGAGTTTTCAAATATATTTAA
>JASDQU010227794.1:0-14264 GCA_032191745.1 Picea mariana | reverse complement strand
AACCCTAAAATAAGGAAAGTGGGCAAAGTGACCTAGAAGATGTTTTTAAGGAAGCTACTTGGAGAGTATAAATAAGAGGCAAGGCTCTCTCATTTAAGACACACTTGAGAATATTGAATACCTATAGGTTTATGAGGTAACCAAAGGATATCTAAGCCGAATTTCTGAGGAAAGTAAAGAAAAGAAGGCCGAAATTCAAGGAAGGATAAATTCTTTTGATGATGTTTTCTAAGGTATTTTTTTTCAGGTCATCTCACCATTTTTGCAATAAATTTTTTTCTACAATGATTCAGACCATGAAATTGCTATGAAATTGAGGAAACATATCCAAGTATTTGTGGTAAAAAATTTAGCTCGTGGGTCGTTGTATTTTTGGAGTTACACTCCGTGGAAAATAGGGTTTGTGGCTAGTCTTGAAACTAGTCAAAAACAGGTGTTTCGTGTAAAAATGTCATAACTTCTTCATAATAGATCCAAATTCAGTAAGAAAAAATGTGTTGGTTATCATACAGTCTGTAGTATTTTTTGTAATAGTTTTAGATCAATTCAAAAAATATTCCGTGCGGTGAACGCTCTACAAGGTCGCTCTCTAGAATAATCCATAATTCAACAAGGTGTGTCATTTTTGCTATAACTCCTTTTCTGAGAGGTTCCAAGTAGTGAAACCTATAAGAATTGCATAAAACACACTGAAGAACATTGTGTATTAGTTTCATATATTTATTCATTACAGATACAAAGTATTGATTATTTCAAGTTAGGGTTGTTGACTAATCCAAAACTAGTCTTGTGATACTAAAGAAAAGTTTGATGAAAATGCTAATCTCTTGTTGTTAAAGTTCAGGAAGATTTGCAGGTATGTGATCATATACACTAGGTCTATTATAGATTTGCAAATCATATTTGAATGATGAAATTGATGAGGGATTTTGGTTGAGTTACAAGTTGGGTACATGGTTGAGACAAGTAGTTGATGAGTTGGCACATACATGAGGTGTATAGTTGATGATGTTGGTACATATTGATGAGTCATAGTTGATGAGTACTTGACACATGATTGGTACTTACTTGGTACATGGTTGGTTGCACTTTTTTATGGTACAGGTTGATTATAGATTGTTTGGTACAGGTTGGTGCATGGTTGATGCACTTGTTTATGGTACAGGTTGATGCATGGTTCAGGTTTATTGGTACATGTTTATAGTGTTATATCTCACAGTGATAGTGTGATAGTGGTTCCATCATTCTACTTCTACTTCAGGGTGGTTGGACGGGGCAAGGACAGGTGGTTGTAGCCACCTTCCGGTTATAGCCGGAAAACATAGGGGGTTGTAGCCTCCTTTTGGTTGTAGCCAGAGATTTGGAGAGTTGGAGCTTCCCTCAGGTTGTAGCCTGAGAAACTAGGGGGTTGGAGCCNAAAATCATTCAATGGTTTTCTCCCAATTTGGGTTTCCACGTAAAACACGGGTGTATTGTGTATGTGTGTGATTGTTCATTTCTTATTGCTCATTATTGGATAATAATTCTACATTGATATAACACTTGGATTGTTTGGAGAAAAATAATTATAATTATGCTATTACTGATTCACCCCCCCTCTCAGTAATCCAACAACCTTTCATATTCCTAATTATTCCATACCAATCCACTTCCATTTTGCAGGATTCATTTAAGGAGATTCCATTTCACCTGTTGCAATTCAAAATTAGAATGATAAGTGCCATCATTTTCATCGAGTTGGTCATATGGATGATCAGTGTTTTGATCTCCATCCTTGTCAACATTGCGGAAAAAATAATTATTCATTAGACAATTTCTCCACATTAAAGAAACCTACAATATTAAAGGTTCACTATGGGTGGATAAATCCTTAGAAATGTCCATCAACAACCAAGAAGTTATTTTAGTCTTACTACAAAATTCTCTCTCGAGTAAAGACACATCTTGCATTAACTAGCCATTCAATCTTCTCTCCTTGCACCTTAAAGGGGGGGAGTGTACACAAATGGAATGAGAATGGCACTATCTTGCACCTCAAAGGGGGGAGTACATTGATGAAACTCTCTTGCCCTATTTCATTGTGGTCGTGAAAAGAGGTGTGATAATGTCAATGGAATTTAAAAATTCTTTGCTTCACAAGGAGCTATTGGGATGTTATATTATTTGCAGTGGAAACTCAATCGATCGATTAGCTAGTCGAGGATGATCGACTAAGTGATTGAATGACTAAATGGTTAAGTCAAGTCGATGGTCAATTGGTATCTGAATAGAAGTAGAAAGGTGGTCCCCTATATGGTTGATTGGTAGCCAACTAGTATTTTACTCGTGGTCAAAACCAGAGACAAAATCGCGAGAATTACGAGATCGTAGCCTATCATCTTCATGGACATGTAACCGTTTTTGGGCACTAGGAATTAGGGGTTTTATATAGAAGATTTCTATAAATATGGAATTATATAAGATTGTCTTTAGAGAGTGTGCAATGGTCATGAAGAGGAAGCCAAATAGATATAGAGTTGTTCTTGTAATTAAGCAAGGGAGTAAGATGATGAATTGGTCTTAGGTGTGGATCAAGGTTAGTCATGTAACTCTTTATTCGGTGAATGAATAAGACAACATATAAGCGAGAGTCACTCAACCATCGTTGGTTTTCCTGTTTAAGGGTTTCCAGGGTGAATCTTTATGTACTATATGTGATTTCTACAGTTTTACTTTCTATTTCATTTTTGTCTTTTCTCAAATATTAGGTTTAATTTCCTTTTATTTGGTACTAGATAAAGGTTGCACAGATATTGTATCTAAGTAGATCTGAATAAGAGCATATCTTGGCTTCAAGGGGATTCCTTTGTCACTAAGGGTTCAACTCATTCTTGGATTTGTACTAAACCTAGGTCCAATGGGAGTTGTAAGGCAATGATTTATGATTGAAAGAATGGAAAACAGTTCTAGGATTGAGATTGAGAAGTTTAATAGCTAGAATAGAAAGACTAATTCTAATTGTAGATTTTAATCTATGATTAAGTCAACGATAAAATGTTATAAGTGCGGTAAAATTTGGCATTAAAAAGGGACTACAAGTCAAAATATGCTAAGAAAAGTTAGGGATATGATAAGAAGAAGTTCATTGAAAGAAATACTTCTCCAAACGAAGGAGGAGACATGTATTTTGCGTCGACCAATGCACTGTCAGATCATGATTTTGGGTTGATCGTCTCAGGTACGTCATTTCACATGGCACCTCATGGGGAATGGTTATGTGAATATGACAGGTATGGAGGAGATGTATTCTTGGGATTTTATTCAACAACCAAGATTGTTGGACGAGATAGAGTATGATTGATGTTAAAGAATGGGAGGAATAGAACCCTTCCAAGTGTGCTACATATTCTAGGTTTGGAAAGAAATACAATATTTGTCAGAAAAATGAGTGATACATGTGTGCACATTGTATTTGAGAAGGATTCATGTAAAATGGTATGCGGAGTGATGGTCTTGATGAGAGGAGCTTGCACTGGAACCCTGTACAAGTTGTTGGGGAGTGTCGACTCAAATAGATGAAACAATACAGTTTTTCCTGAGATCGAATCGATTCTTCATCGTTTAATCAAATAGACCATGTTATGGCACCAAAGGATGGGGAATATTGAGGAAAAATGTATTCTATATATGCACAACAAATTTATGGTCAAAGGTTTCCCTGATTGTTCTTTGGAAGTTGATTTTTGTGAACATTTCATCTATAGAAAAAAGAATCATTTGAGATTCCCATCTAGAGATACAAGGGGAAAAGGGATTCTGGAATTAATACATAGTGATGTGTTTGTGCCTCTACATGTTCCATCACTTGGAAGACATGGCTCTATTTCCAAAGAAATAAATCTAAGGTTTTCTGTAAGTTCAAAGAGTTTAAATCTCTTATGGAAAACTAGATAGATAAGAAGACCAAAGTGTTGAGAACTGACAATGGAGGTGAATTTTGTGGTAGGTTGTTTGAGTAGTTATACAAGAAATTTGGTATATCACATCAAAATACCACTCCATATACCCCTCATAAAAGTCTGTTGATGGAAAAGGAAAGGATCGTGCTCAATGGTGTTAAGCTAGCACAAGAATTATGGACAGAGGCAGTCAACACTGTACGTTATCTAGTAAATAGATTGCCTTCATCGGTGATAGTCAACATGACTCCACATGAGGTACGGTTTGGTAAGAATCCCTCTCTTTCACATGTAGGATTTTTTCTTGTGATGCATTTGTGCATTTTCCCAAGGAAAAGAGGAACACATTAGGAAATAATCCAATCACATGTATTTTCATCGGTTACAAGGATAGAATGAAAGGATATAATATGTGGAATTTGGTGATGAGGAATTTTTTTTATAGTTGATATGTGATCTTTATGGAAGTCATAATTACTTCTGGAAATGAAGAGGTTCCAATGGAGAAAGAAACTGAGAAACTGACGTTTGAGCTAAGGAACGAGGAACATGATTCAGATGATTTAATTGAATCAGATGAAGAGGTGGAACTACAGACTCTGATTGTAAGGAGGTATGGATGAGTAAGGAAAAAAGATGAAAGATATAGTCCACCTAATTTTCATTTTTATTTGTGTTATCTACCACTGATGATGATCCCAGGTCAGTCAAGGAGACAGACGACTCAATAGAGGGTAGACTTTGGAAGGAGGCTATGGTTGAAGAAATGGAATCTTTGCATAAGAATGAGACATGGGATTTGGTCTAGCTACCTAATGGAAGGAAATTCATCAGTATTAAGTGGGTGTTCAAGAAGAATTTGATTGCAACAAGTTAAATTGATAAGTATAAAGCTCAATTGGTAGAAAAAGGGTATTCCCAAGTTTAGGGAGTCGAATTTAGTGATATTTTCTCATGTTGCAAATTTGATTTTCATTAGAGTATTAATGTCACTAGTTGTAACATTTGATCTTGATATACAACAAATGGATGTAAATACAGCATTCATACATGGGGACTTAGATAAAGAAATCTTCATGAAAGAGCCTAAAGTATTTGCAGTAAAGGGAAAGAAAGAGTCAGTGTGTAAGATGAAGAGATCCCTTTATGGTCTAAAGCAATCACCAAGGATGTGGTACTGAAATTTCAACACTTACATCCTCAGATTGGGATTTGTGAGAATCAAGGTTGCTCACTATGTGTTTTCTAAGAAAGAAGGTGATTGTTTCATCTATGTAGTGTTGTATGTCGATGACATTTTGTTGGTTGGAAACAACATGGATGCAATAAAGAAGGTGAAGATGCAACCATCCTCCAAGTTCTATATGAACGATCTTAATGTTGCTAACTTCATTATGGGAATGGAGATTAAGAGAGATCGGACAGTTAGAAAACTTTGGTTATATCAGAGGAAGTACATTGAAACAATATTAAAACGTTTCAACATGTAAGAGTGAAAACTAGTCAAGGTACCTATTCTTGTAGGGGTGAGACTAACTGCTAACAGTGTCCAAAGATACAAGAAGAAATAGAGGGCATGGCACGTTTTATCAATTATGTGAGTGTTGAGAAGTTCTCTTGGTGTAAAGAGAAAATGGGAATTGTTTCCCTAGGTTAATGAACAAAAATTTAGTTTATCATTTTTCTACAATAAAGACAAGTGGTAGAATGTTGGGATGTTATATTATTTGCAATGGAAACTTAGTCAAATGACTAGCCAATCGAGGATGATTGATTGGGTGATTGATCGACTGAACAGTTAAGTCAAGTTAGTGGCCGAATGGTAGTTGACTAGAGGTTCAAAGGTGGTTGACTAGATGGTCGATTGGTATCAAACTAGAGGTCGAAAAGTGGTCGATTGGATGGTCAATTGGTAGCCTACCGGTATTTGACTGGTGATCAAAACTAGAGATAGAGTCCCAAGAAATATGGGATCTCAACCTATCATCTTCATGGATCTATAACCATTTTTGGGTGCCACGAATTAGGGGTTTTATATAGAAAATGCCTATAAATATGGCATTATGTAAGATTGTCTTTCAAGAGAGTGCAATGGTCATGAAGAGGAAGTCAAATGGTTGTAGATTTTTTCTTGTAACTAAGCAATGGACTAAGATGATGAATTGGTCTTAGGTGTGGATCAATTTTAGTCATGTAACTTTTTATTCGGTGAATTAATAATACAACATAAGAGAGGGAGTCTCTCAAGCATTAATAGTTTTCCTGGTTAAGGGTTTCCAAGGTAAATATGTGTGTACTGTAAGTGACTTCCATGTTTCTACTTTATATGTTATTTATGTGTTTTCTCTCCCGTTAGTTTTGGTTTCCCTACAGGAGTTGGATTGATGCACATGGGTGAATTCTTAATTGCAGATCATTGAGGAGGTTAGATTGCTTTTTCCTAAATTGATATGGGTGTTACCCCCCATGCCTAGGGGTAACTATAGGAGATCATGTCTCATGGACCATAATGAAGACAATGATCTTGACCATGATGATGATCAACATGTTCACAGATAGCATCCCAACAGCCCCCCCTCATATTTCTTATTTTGCTTCAGATCAACCAATATCATCACATCTAGTAAAATCAGTGTATAGGAGATGGTAAGCCAACATCACCATGAGGTATGTTAGTCCTTATTTCATGCAAAATTTTGTGTTTAATATATTAGGCATGTGTATGAGTATCATTGGTTGAAATTGGATAATGGATCACTAGGTCAAGAATTTATGTTTGTTTCCTTATTTCACCTTGGTGAACAGCATCTATGCCCTAGTCTCGTGTTCTCATTTCCAAAGTAAAAGTGGTACTACTCGGGAGCCCTCACAAGATTAATGTTTTGTTTCCCCACCATACTTAACACTTTCCATCCTAGAGCATATCACAGTGTACTAAACTTCAGTAATGGGTCATGGTTGTTGGAGTTACTTCACACACACCTAGGATTTATTTTTCCTAAGGCCCTAAGGTTTTTCCTATGTTTATTTGTCATTATTCAATCATCTAAAGTTTAGGGGAGAATATTCCACCTGGAGAATATTCTTTTCAGTTGACACTTCAGTTTGACTAGTTGAGTTGAGTCTAGATGTTGCATTGGTTTTGTCACCATGCAACATTGGGATCATCACCATGATAATGTGCATTAGCCTTGGTTTCATCACCAGACTGGAGCATTACCCATGATTCCTTGATCTACTCCTCACTACACTCTGTTTCATTCAGTTAACTAAAGACTGGTTGACTAGTTAACTCAGCTGCTAGGTGGCAATTCACTCTCGTAATTGCTTGAGAGACTAGACTAGGATTAATTTCACTCCTGTAATTGTTGGTGTGTGTCTAGATCACTCTAGACCACCACTATAGTGCATTGGTTCTCCTCCATTGTGCATTGATTGAGTTATACAAAGTATATCATGTGTAAATTATTCATTATTCATTACGGTTAATGAGAATTCTTCCATTCTTTCTCTCTTGCTTCTTCTTTCTCAATTTCTCTCTACAAATGCATGTGGTATTTTCTAGCTAGATCTATTATGTGTAGGTTCAACACATTTACATGGTATTAGAGCCGACGGACTGTTAAGAAAAAGCTACACCAAATTTTTTGCAGGTACAAAAGATTGAAGACAACGAAAAGATGGATTTCCCAAAAGAATTCATTCTTACACCTTACAATTACTTTGCATGGAAGGAGAAAATAGTCATACATATTTGAACCAGAGGATTGTATAGGTTAACCTTGAATACAGACTCAGAACCAAAATCAACCATAGAAAAATCCAAGTATCTAAATTGAATTGATGAAGCATCTGGAATGATTTGCAGTCTTATTTCTCTAGATCTCCTTTTTCACATATCTTCCTGTAAAACTCCCAATGAAGCCTGGACCACCTTGGAAGGGCTCTTTGGAAAATAGGATGAGATGAGGAGACATATGCTGGAGGTGGAATTTCTCACATTAGATCCAAAAATATTCAACAATATCCAAGATTTCTTTACAAAATTCAAAGATTTATTTTCGCAACTCAAAGCTTGTGGGGTTGATAAATCTAAGGAGGAGAGACAAATGGTTCTCACCATTCTCTCCAAACTTGGTCATGAATTCTCTGTGTTCATATCAACATTTCATTCAGTCAAATTCACCTCTGGAGCCACCTAGAAGATGCCTTCTCTTGAGGACTTTATCGAATCCTTGACACAATAGCAAACCAAGCTCATCAACATGGGAAAAATCAAAGGCCCAAAGGGGCATGCACTTACTGTGCAAGATGGCAGCCATCAATATTAGAAATCTAAATATAAATACAAAAGGTAAGCTCATGCACATCCAAAGAAGGAAGGGTATTGAAAACCCTCCATCGATGCCTCTAGATCCAAAGGTGGAAAGGGAAGAAAAGGGGAGAAATGCACGTACTTCCATAAAGGATTCCATCTAGAATTGGCATGCATGCAGAAACAAATAAATCTAATGACTCATATACCTTAGCAAAACAACCTTGGAGATCACATCCCCATAAACTTGGATGAAACAAAATAAAAAGTGGTTGAGTAAGTGGAATATCAAGCTACATGAATTTCCTAACACCAAGGAATAAATAAAAAAGTTTGTGATTGAAAATTTTAGGACTACCATGTGGACCAATCACAGTGGGCCTAAAAAATCATACTACATCAAGGAGTTTAACCCAAATTGTGACCATAGTGAAAACACATATTTAGGGGCAGCTATTAAGGGAAAAGCAAGGTTGTTAGTTGCACATTTGAGGATTGGTTCACATCACCTTAGATGTGAGAGACCGGATGGTGGAGGGTACACAAGGAAATTTGGGAGGAGAGAACTTGCATATTCTGCAATAAGGGTGTGGTGGAGATAGAGTGGCACTTTGTCATGGAATGTGAAGGCTACGAGGATATATGCAGTATGAAAATAGTTTAAAGGTCGACAACATGCATCAGCTATTTAACGAGGATAAGATCAACGAGATTTCTAGTCTTCTAGTCAAGATTCACATCAAAATGTTTGAAATCGAAAAGAGTGTGAAGATGAGTTAGGATTGTTATTCTGTTAGTCCCTTCGGTTGTTCTCTTAGTCCTATGGAAATGTTGTGGGTAAAATGACAAAGCGTCAAGGACTAAAGGGAGTTTTAATTAAGTGCTCAAATGAAATCGTTGCCCCCAAGAATGAATGGTGTTTTAATTGACTGCTCAAACGAAATTGTTGTGCCCAACTTTCTGAATGGTCGAGTGACGGGTCAATACGAATTTGAATCTGCCCTCATCGATACCACATATCGCACCATGGGATATTCCTGAACTCTTGTATTCCCCACAAGAAAAATAAAACATGTAATTGAGAAGATATCACCCCATCGGTCAAGTGAAGATGGTCTAGCTCTGTATGTATTCCAAGCCAGTGATTTCATGAGGGAAGTGAATGCCAGAACAAGTGGATCATTGTGTTTAAGACAGAGATAAATCAAAATGATGCGTGCTAGATGTGGCGAGTGCTACAGGTCGTGAACACATTTCGCCAAAGTATGCTCAGATTATTGTAGCTCATACATCCACTGCACAAAACGTCAAGCACATAAGAAAATAATGATCCCACACTAGAGCCACAAATTGAAAACAACTACATACAGTTTTCACATTTAACGGAGATTTTTATTATGCTCAAGAGGAAATTAAAGGGGTGAGCTATACACAAACAAACTCTGTGTATTGTTACTCAGAGTCGATAAGTTACAGATTGCCATGGATCAAACAAACCTTCACTCAGTGTATACAGGCTATATAACTCCTTTGTCCACAAAACTTTGAACAATAAGTTGCATATAACCATGGCTCAAAGACACCTACACCTTTGTTAGCTTTGTTTGTTCAGCATACAGGCTCATTCATCCACCAAGCTTCGAGGTTTCCCTATTCAATATTTCATTTCTACCATTGTTCTCCCTAATCCTCCTTCATTTTTTTAATGGTTGTCTTTGGAAGGCCAACCATCACATGTTTAGTTTTCCTTCTAATTTTTCTATATACCTTGCCATACCTCCATAAGGAATGCTTTACAATTTGTATTTTGGATTTTAGTGATTGTTTAAGGAATTATGTATATCTTGTATTTCTTTGCCTCCACACTGGTAGGTTTCTAAAACAGTAAGAAAATCCCATCTTTGGTCTAAAAGAGGGTGTAATACTGCTGCCACTTTATATGGGAAGATAAAGTATTGCACAGAACCTCATCCCCTCAATTATCTATTTTGTATACACAACCTCACAACTTTTTCTCCTTTTATGAGTTGTTTAACAACATTTACATTTAATTATATTATTAAACATTTTTATTAAATCATAATATTCTATATTCAAAAATGTATACCATAAAATAAATTACTATTAATACTGCAATGTTAAGTAGATATTATTTTGGCCACTTAAAAGTGCAAACAATAACAATAAACAATGAAGCATCAATAATAATGTATTAATACTGCAGTGTTAAGTAATATTATTTGGCCACTTAAAAGTGCAAACAATAACAATAAACAGTAAAGCATCAATAATAATGCATCTCAGGATCTACACAAGAATACTCAAATGGTATGTATATCCCAAAAGCAAACAAGTGTTAAGTAGATATTATTTGGCCACTTAAAAGTGCAAACAATAACAATAAACAGTAAAGCATCAATAATAATGCATCTCAGGATCTACACAAGAATACTCAAATGGTATGTATATCCCAAAAGCAAACAATAACAATAAACACAGTGAAGCATCAATAGTAATATATCGGAGGATCTACACAAGAATACTCAAATGTAACCATGTATATCCTTGAATATATTGCTCTTAAGATTTCACTGGTTGGTGGTTATTGTTTGCCTGTGTCCATCTTAATTGAAGGAATAACTTAGAATCAAAATGATTTATGTGGTTGCATCCATGGAAACCAAAGGTTTTACAACTTAGATGAAAGAGATGTATGTGTAACATGGGAGAGAGTTAAAGGAATAACTTATAATCAAAATGATCTTTGTAATTGCATCCATGGAAACCAAAGGTTTTACAACTTAGATGAAAGTGATGTATGTGTAACATGAAAGTGATGTATGTGTAACATGGGAGAGATTTATGTGTAACATATATGAAACTAAATTTTAATATTCTTATTTGCTTTTTTTCTATTTTAAACTATATAAAAGAAGTTTGCACACTGGTTACTGTGAAACGCAATAACTATGTATACACAGTTAGTACATGTTGAATAAGAATATGGCAACTTCCAAGCTATCTTGGAAGTACTCAACCAGGAAAGTAGTATGCACTTTGCAGAGTAGCATTAGAAGGAAAAGTAATACATGCTTAAGATACATACTAATTGTTTTGAAACATTTTCTATGTATATATTTCAACTTATTTGAGAATCAGTGCTATATTGTGAAGAGTTTATTGATGGCCTACTAACAACTATCACAATGTGACACAGTTTTAAAAATGCCTTCATAAATAAATAACACTGCAAAGATTATAGGTTTTGCACACAAGTATGCAACATTGCATGAACTATACATCTTGCAATGTAAACAATTTTATATATAAGAATTGATTGATTGATTTAAAACACTTTTATATATAAGAATTTGTAAAGATTATATATTTTATAATTAATATTAAATATCATATATTTTGGTTGATTTTAAGTATTTCATATACAAAGGTAAATTGTTTACTCTCAGCTCACCAGTAAGTCAATAAAAATAGTTCTTGAAAGACCAATCCATCGAATCAAACCTACGTTTCTTCTGTTTTTTTAGGACCAACCCAGTAAGTCGGTTCCAAGGAACCACCGGCAAACCCCCGAGCCCCGCCATACTTGGCATGCGCAAGTATGATCACTCAGTGCCAAAGTAAGCTATGTACATGCAACATAGATTTTAGCAGTTTTCACGTAAGTTCATGAGTGGATAAAATATACAGAGTTGGTTTTTTTCGCCATGGCTAGGGTTTTTGCAGGACGAAGGGCTCTAGGGTTTTCGTAAGATGAAGGGATTTAGAGCTATGGGTTTCATTAAAAAGGGGGAGTACCAAGATTGTATATACCATACCCTCTAAGCTACCCTTATGACACTAGACCTGGTGTTTGTAATGGTATCTCTTTCCTGGGATCGCCACCCTACGTCTTCAGTTGGATCTTCGATTGGATCAGTATTCGGCTTTGCCCATATCAACAACAAATCCCAAGGGTTTTGGCTCGAATTTAGTACTGTGAAAGGTTTGGGTTATGTTGAGTACATTTTTTTTATGATAAACTTTGATCTATAATTAATATTATAATTATATATTAAAACATATATATTGTTTGATTTTAAGTATTTTATATACACTGTATATATGACATTCTATATTTAATATTATATATTATATATTAAAATAATAATTTAATAACAATAATAAGTTTAGTTTTAAATATATATATATATATATATATATATATATATATATATATATATATATTCTATTTAATAATGAAGTAAGTTAATGAGTAGATAATTTTTGGCACCTTTTGTTCATGGTTAAGGAGTTGGGTTGTTTTCACCATGGTTAGAGTTTTTACATGATGAAGGGATTTAAAGCTATGGTTTTCATTAAAAAGTGGGAATGCCATGATTATATATACCATACCTCTTAAGTTATCCTGATTTTTGTTTGTTTGTCTTCTTTCTTGTACTATTACCAACTCATTCACATTTTCTTTTAAGGTAGAGAAAATAAATTTTCCCAATATTTCCCCACACTTTTCAATTTTTTCTCCATTTATGAGTTCTTTAACAACATTTACATTTAATTATATTCTTAAACATTTTTATTAAATCTGAACATTTTACATTCAAAAATATATACCCTAAAATAAATTACTATTAATATTGAATTCTTTAATAACAATACACAATGAAGTATCAATAATAATATATCTTGGGATCTACACAAAAATACTCAAATGATATGTATATTCCAAAAATAAACAATAACAATAAACACAGTGAAGCATCAGTAGTAATATATCCCATGATCTACACAAGAATACTCAAATGTAACTATGTATATTCTTGAATATATTGCTCTTAAGATTTCACTGGTTGGTGGTTATTGGTTCCCTGTTGAAACGCAATTGCCCAATTTAATTAAAGGAATAACTTAGAATCAGAATGATTTATGTGGTTGCATCCATAGAAACCAAAGGTTTTACAACTTAGATGAAAGAGATGTATGTGTAATGGGAGAGAGTTAAAGGAATTACTTAGAAATCAAAATGATATTTGTAGTTGTATCCATGAAAACCAAAGGTTTTACAACTTAGATAAAAGACATGTTTCTGTAACATATGTGAAACTAAATTTTAATATTCTTATTTATTATTTTTCTATTTTAAATTATATAAAAAAAGTTTACACGTTGTTTATTTTTGAAAAGCATTACTCGTTCATTGTCATCCTGTGAAACACAATAAATATATATACACAATTCGTACATGTTGAATAAAAATATGACAGAGGTACTCAACCAGGAAAGTAGTATGCACTTTGCAGAATAGCATTAAAAGGAAAAGTAATACACGCTTCAGATATATACTATTTGTTTTGAAACATTTTATATGTATATATTTCAACTTATTTGAGAATCATTGCTATATTCTGAAGAGTTTATTGATGGCCTAATAATGTGACAGAGTTTTAATAAGCAACACTGCAAAGATTATAAGTTTTGCACAAAAGTATGCAACACTACAAAGATTATACAAGTATGCAACACTACAAAGATTATACACCTTTCAATGTAAGCAATTTTATATATAAGAATTGGTTGATTAATTTGAAGAACTTTTATAAATAAGAATTTGTAAAGATTATATATTTTATAATTAATATTAAATAGCATATATTAAAATATATGTATTATATGTATTGGCTGATTTTAAGTATGTTTGGCCAATGGTTCTCACGTTGTTTTCATTAGATGGGGAAGGAAATAAAGTGATTATAACTGTGTTCTAATTCCGTAACTTCGGTTGGCGCTTGCTGAAGGTCACTCCGAAGATTATCAGAAGGCATCTTAGATCGATACCCTGTATGATAAAAAGGATAAATCCAATTAGATTTGATTCTATTTTCTATGCAGAAGCTCCGAAAGAACTCCGAAAACTTAGTACATTGCAATGTGTTATATAATATAACATGCAATGTGTTATATAATATAACACATTACATTGCAATGTGTTATAT
>JASDQU010227792.1:0-13636 GCA_032191745.1 Picea mariana | reverse complement strand
TTTGAAATAAACATATCTTGTGTCACATGGTTTTATTTTCCCAACAAGATGCCACCTGATGGTATTTCTTCCCACATAATGAACATACCTTTTATTACCAATAGTTAGTAGTGCTATGGCCTTTCTTCCCATAGTAGTGACAAACAAGGATGTATTGTTTGATGCAAACCTTTTGCTCTTATTCTCCTTCTTTCCTCTGTCGATTGGATTTCTTCTTCTTTTGAGTCATGGTAAAGGATAATTTTTTGAGCTCTTCTCATCACTACTCTTCTTTGATCCACCACAAGAGGGCCGAGGTAGTAGTGGGATACCACCTTCATCGACTGAAACTTTTTTTGTTGATGAGCAGGCCAATTATTCTACATCCTTTTGCTTCACAAATGTGGTCTTATTGTTTGTGGAATTTTCATTTCCACCATTGAAACCTAGGTCTTTGTAATATCCCATTATCAACCCTTTGAACTTGATCTTGCTTATATTGTAATTATGTTTTTCATTACTATGATTTTCTTCATGTTGTAAGGTAAACTTAACATGTGATTTTAAAGAAATATAAACATGATCAATTTGAATTTAATGAAAGGTTCCAAGGCTTATTGGTTGGAGAAAACACTAATGGAGCTATGAGTCCACCAGAGGGGAAATGTAAAGGGGTTTAAGGGGGGAATTGACCTATGTCTCATGGTCACTACTATATCCTATGTACAATCTCTTTCATGTGATTGTCATAGAAATGTTCTATCCTAATATTTATGACAATACAATTATGACTCTGCTGCAACTCGCTATAACTATGTTGCAACACTTTCTGTAACTCTGTTGCAACTCACTATAACTATGTTGTAACTCTGCTACAACACTATGATGTAACTGTACTTTCTCCTTCGAATTTTGTGTTGTTACTCCACTTGTTGTTACTCACTATTACTCTGCTGCAACTCGCTATAACTCTATTGCAACACTTTCTGTAACTCTGTTGCAACTCACTATAACTATGTTGTAACTGTACTTTCTCCTTCAAATTTTGTGTTGTTACTCCACTTGTTGTTACTCACTATTACTCTTCTGCAACTCACTATAAATCTACTGCAACACTTTCTGTATCTTTGTTGCAACTCACTATAACTATGTTGTAACTCTGCTGCAACACTATGTGTTGTAGGAAAATATCCCTGCGGACAGGTAGATGACCTCTAAGAGCTTGACCTTAACTCTAAGACAGAAAATGCTTAACATGGAAACTGACTTCCTTTCAAATCTATCTAAAATAACACATGAGAAGGAAGGATAACATAAGTACCTCTTTATCGACATTTGTCCCTGCATGCTCCAAGTTGCGCTTTTGATCCTTTGCTCCTCGCTGAGTTCTGCAGACAAACAAGATACGACCACTTCCTAGTCTATTTATATTAGCTTGAAAATAGATCTATCTATCAATGATAAGTTCATGTAACATCAGACATAAACTAGAAAGAAACAGGCCAAGTGTGTCATATTAATGAGAATAACAACAGAAGTACTTACAATCGTAGATGCGAATGCGACAGCTTCGTCAAGTCCCCTTTGTCTAACCCTTGCTCAAAATATCTACAACCTGGATGACATCAGCTTCACTGATCACTCTCCTTTGGCTGACTGTGTGTTTCCTATGAGATCATAAGTTTCATGCTAGGAATTCTTCCTCCTTCCCACCATCATAGAGCTTGCTTATATAGGTTAAGAGGAGCTTAACCTCTTGAGTTATCTTTAGAACAAGTTGAGGAACCTCCTCCTTAGATCTGGGATCTCTTGATGAAACCAAGAATTCGAATGGAACTGCCTTCTAATCTTTAAAGACCCTCTCCTTATTCTCCTCAATGGGCCAACAACTGCCCCAGATTAGGAAGCGCTCCTTAAAAAGGGGCATCAGAGCGCTAGAACGCTCCCTAGGAAGCTTAAGGGGAGCGCCAGTGCTTCAAAGATGAGTAGCGCTCCTTCAGAGGGGCAAGGAAGTGTTATAACACTCCCTAAATCCTTATAGGGGAGCGCCAGCACTCCTAAGGMTAATTTAGGGGAGCGTTCACCCTCAAAACTCTTGATTGAAAGCTCTTCTCAGGTGTTAAGAGTTCTTTGACTTCAGCTGACCAGTTCTCCTTCTCCAAATCAAGYACATGAGATGTTTTAAGTGTCTCCTGAGTGTCGTCATCATAGCAATATTCTTAAACAACATTTGTGACACTTGTGACCAACTTACGACACTTGCGAAAGTTGTAAGGAAGATGCGACACTTATGACAATTGAGAGGAACATGCGACACTTATCTAGTTGAGTAATTTTGATGTGTAACAGAATGCCCCCCAAATTATGAAGTTAGAAGTTGCGAACTGATGATTGAAATACTTTGTAGACGTTCAAGCAAGGGTATAGACTCGAAGAACCTGACGGAAGCTGCACACAAACATCCAACAAATATCATGACATATTTCAAAACCCAAGGTAGGCATACCTATGCTTGGGTGATCAAGAATTGTGAGATATGGACGCCATAAAATACACTGCGGATCCATAATTGTATTGATAAAAAGGTATAGCCATCGAAGATACAATGTGGATCTATACTCTGATGACTCGGACTGATCGTAGCCACAAAGAATACACAGTGGATCTACGAGATGACAAGACATAGCCACGACCAATACAAAGTGGATCTATGTAACAGTGTATGTGTTATTTTTCCAATAGAGACTCCTTTGCAACCTGGGCAAAACATATATCAAAGTGGTCATTCAACCCAGGGTCTTCTTACCAATCCCAATATGGTACGAATCCGACCATGTGAATAGATGTCTTGATGTCAAACATGGCAGAAACCACTTGATTATCGGTCAATGATGTAAACCGTTAACAAGTGTGAGGGAGATCACCATTAATGTCAATGATTCCCAAGGTACCCTAGTGTATTCCATCGAATGTGAATAGATGAGCTGAGGTTGAACATCTGTGGAATCATTCAATCAGAAGTCAATGATGTAAACCTATTTTCGAATGTGAGGAGGCCTTCCATTGAGGCATGTAGGTCCCAAAGTACCAACTGGTTTCTAAGTCTAATCCATGGATAATGTGTTGAAGTTGACAGGAATAGACTCGTCGAGGGAGGGCCTTGATGTATCCCCCATCAACGACACGAAACGGACGTAGAGATGTAATTGATAGATCAAAGGGACATGGACTGACACCGGTTTTGAGGAAAGATATTTGGAATGGATGAATTTCGAGGTAGATACTTCCCTTGAACACTGAGGCACAACAGTGAAACATGACATGGACCAAAACTATGTTGTGGGTACTGTGACTTGCATCAGGTGACCCAAAGGAGTGAAAGGGGCTCAAAAGATTGGCTCAGTGCAGAGGTTCAGCGGATTATGATATATGCAAACGATGAAGTGTCGTGTTCAAGGGTGACTCTAAGAAGTGTTGGATGATGTTCTCAAGAGACTACTTGGCTTGCTCCTTTCAATTTTTCCCCCATCCAGATGGATGAGTACCTCTTTTTTGGTTTAATGAGATCGAGGAGGATAACACATGCTCGCTATAACTCACCTTCAGTAAGTTCCTCTTCTTTTTTTTAACGAACCATAAGAAGTAAGGGTTTGGTCCCATATGGGTCTGTCGATGTGTGCTTTAACAAGTCCAAAGACAGAAAACTCGAAGGTTTTCCAGGATTATAGAGTTTGGAAAAAATATTACTCTTTTGCAACTCGCTATAACTCTGATATCCCTCATACTCTGCATCAATATTTGGGTCTGGGTTGAATGTTATGGCTCTCTAAATTTTTCATTTTTACCGAATTTGTTCACTTTTGTGACTGGTACAATCAACCATGGAGACCAAATTATGTCATATTTAGTAGAAAATATATCAATAGCTATGAAAAAATCAACTCAATGGACATTCCTCCTTTGAAATAAACATATCTTGTGTCACATGGTTTTATTTTCCCAACAAGATGCCACATGATGGTATTTCTTCCCACATAATGAACATACCTTCTATTACCAATAGTTAGTAGTGATATGGCCTTTCTTCCCATAGTAGTGACAAACAAGGATGTATTGTTTGATGCAAACCTTTTTCTCTTATTCTCTTTCTTGCCTCTGTCGATTGGATTTCTTCTTCTTTTGAATCACGGTAAAGGATAAGTTTTTGAGCTCTTCTCATCACTACCCTTCTTTGATCCACCACAAGAAGGCTGGGGTAGTAGTGGGATACCACCTTCAGCGACTAAAACTTTTTATGTTGATGAGCAGGCCAATTATTCTACATCCTTTGGCTTCACAAATGTGGTCTTATTGTTTGTGGAATTTTCATTTCCACCATTGAAACCTAGGTATTTGTAATATCCCATTATCAACCCTTTGAACTTGATCTTGCTTATATTGTAATTATGTTTTTCATTACTATGATTTTCTTCATGTTGTAAGGTAAACTTAACATGCAATTTTAAAGACATATAAACATGATCAATTTGAATTTAATGAAAGGTTCCAAGGCTTATTGGTCGGAGAAAACACTGATGGAGCTATGAGTCCAACAGAGGGAAAATGTAAATGGGTTTAAGGGAAGAATTGACCTATGTCTCATGGTCACTACTATATCCTATGTACAATCTCTTTCATGTGATTGTCATAGAAACGTTCTATCCTAATATTTATGACAATACAATTATGACTCTACTGCAACTCGCTATAACTCTGTTGCAACACTTTCTGCAACTCACTATAACTATGTTGTAACTCTGCTACAACACTATGTTGTAACTGTACTTTCTCCTTCGAATTTTGTGTTGTTACTCCACTTGTTGTTACTCACTATTACTCTGCTGCAACTTTCTATAACTCTGATACAACACTTTCTGTAACTCTGCTGCAACATTATGCTGTAACTGTACTTTCTCCTTCAAATTTTGTGTTGTTACTCCACTTGTTGTTACTCACTATTACTCTGCTCCAACTCGCTATAAATATGTTGCAACACTTTCTGTAACTCTGCTACAACACACTATAACTATGTTGTAACTCTACTACAACACTATGTTGTAACTGTACTTTCTCCTTCGAATTTTGTGTTGTGACTCCACTTGTTGTTACTCACTATTACTCTGTTGTAACTCTCTATAAATTTGATATCCCTCATACTCGACATCAATGTTTGGGTCTAGGTTGAATTTTATGGCTCTCTAAATTTGTCATTTTTACCGAATTTGTGCACTTTTGTGACTGGTACAATCAACCATGGAGACCAAATTCTGTCATATTTAGTAGAAAATATATCAATAACTAAGAGAAACTCAACTCAATGGACATTCCTCCTTTGAAATAAACATATCTTGTGTCACATGGTTTTATTTTCCCAACAACATGCCACCTGATGGTATTTCTTCCCACATAATGAACATACCTTTTATTACCAATAGTTAGTAGTGCTATGGCCTTTCTTCCCATAGTAGTGACAAACAAGGATGTATTGTTTGATGCAAACATTTTTCTCCTATTCTCCTTCTTGCCTCTGTCGATTGGATTTCTTCTTCTTTCGAGTCATGATAAAGGATAAGTTTTTGAGCTCTTCTCATCACTACCCTTATTTGATCCACCACAAGAAGGCCGAAGTAGTAGTGGGATACAACCTTCATCGACTGAAACTTTTTCTTTTGATGAGCAGGCCAATTATTCTACATACTTTGGCTTCACAAATGTGGTCTTATTGTTTGTGGCATTTTCATTTCCACCATCGAAACCTAGGTCTTTGTAATATCCCATTATCAACCCTTTGAACTTGATCTTGCTTATATTGTAATTATGTTTTTCATTACTATGATTTTCTTCATGTTGTAAGGTAAACTTAACATGTGATTTTAAAGACATATAAACATGATCAATTTGAATTTAATGAAAGGTTCCAAGGCTTATTGGTCGGACAAAACACTGATGGAGCTATGAGTCCACCAGAGGGGAAATGTAAAGGGGTTTAAGGGGGGAATTGACCTATGTCTCATGGTCACTATTATATCCTATGTACAATCTCTTTCATGTGATTGTCATAGAAACACTCTATCCTAATATTTATGAAAATACAATTATGACTCTGTTGCAACTCGCTATAACTCTGCTGCAACACTTTCTGTAACTCTGTTGCAACTCACTATAACTATGTTGTAACTCTGCTGCAACACTATGTTGTAACTGTACTTTCTCCTTCGAATTTTGTGTTGTTACTCCACTTGTTGTTACTCACTATTACTCTGTTGCAACTCTCTATAACTCTTTTGCAACACTTTCTGTAACTCTGTTGCAACTCACTATAACTATGTTGTAACTCTGCTGCAACACTATGTTGTAATTGTACTTTCTCCTTCGAATTTTGTGTTGTTACTCACTATTACTCTCCTGCAACTCGCTATAACTCTGCTGCAACACTTTCTGTAACTCTGTTGCAACTCACTATAACTATGTTGTAACTCTGCTACAACACTTTGTTGTAATTGTACTTTCTCCTTCGAATTTTGTGTTGTTACTCCACTTGTTGTTACTCACTATTACTCTGTTACAACTCGCTATAACTCTGATATCTCTCATACTCTGCATCAATGTTTGGGTCTGGGTTGAATGTTATGGCTCTCTAAATTTTTCATTTTTACCGAATTTGTGCACTTTTTTGACTGGTACAATCAACCATGGAGACCAAATTATGTCATATTTAGTAGAAAATATATCAATAACTAAGAAAAAAATTGTAGCAAGTGTAGATAATAATCATGCTTATGACTAGATAGAAACTTTCATATTGGTAAATTGATGTTCTTGTCAATTTCTACATTAATCAATAATTTTCAACATTGCCCTTTTTTGCACTTTCTCAAGACTTGGAATTTTTTTATCTGAAATGGCTCTCTCAGATGGAGAAAAACTAGAAAGTCTTCAATACAACAAAGTCATATGAATTATCGAGGAAACAAAATGTTGACTATTATAATTTTTCTAGTTTGCGGATATTAGGTCCCTTTTTATCCATCAAATATCCCAAAAATCCCTAAAAATACTCTTGGAATAAAGGATTTTTGCATGTTTATGCATCTCCATTCCAACCCCTTTGGAATTTGGTCAAATGCTTCACTAGGCTTGTTTATGTCTACTCTTGTTACTCACTAGACAAATTTCAACATCAACATGTCTTCTATTTGTGAGTACCACCTTGTTCATTAAAAACCACTCAATTCCATTTTATGGAATTCTTGTGATAAATAAGCAAGTGACCGCTCACAATTTTTTGTTCCTTCTCACTAAAAATGTTGTCTACTTTAATTGTCTACTTAATTCAACAATTAAAATTCACAATCCATTTAATGTCAACTCAGGAAAGTCTTGTTATTTCAAAAGCAACCATGCACTGTCTATGCTAGGCACAAAGAATCTGAACTTAGCACCCAAAAATCATGCTTGAAACAACTCCTAACTCTCTGGAAAGAATTCTCACTGGATTTATTGAATTGAACACACTGACTAAGACTCAATGAAAACTGCAATTAATTCAAAATAAATCAAACTCATTAATCTAGAAATCCTGATCTACTTACAGAAAGAAATTCCTACTTACTTTTGCAGAAAAGAAATTCCTAATTACTTTTGCAACATCTGAAGTCTATTCACTATTGCAGAAGTAAGAATCTAATTACAGAAATGTAAATCTTCCTTCACACTTTCAAAATAAATCTAATTACTCCTAGCGAGATTTCTTAACAAGACAAATTTTTTATTCACACCAAAATTCTCATGAGATTTACACACCATATATTCAAAGTGACTATAGAAAACAATCTAAACACAAATTCAGAATACTCTAACACCAGTACCAAATATGCACACACACAAAAAAAACTAAGAAATGCAAATTAAATCCTATTCTAGTTGCAAAGGCAGGACTTTGTGTAGAAGGTGGGCCCTGGCCTCTTAATAGAGTTACCTGTTAAACATTGAATCTCACAACATACACGTTATGCCAAAATCATTGGTGTTCCTTCATTAATTCTAAGTTCAAATCACAACAATATTCTTATCACTGGATCATTGTTTTAGCATACATCAATCTCCAATTCTTTTTTTCTACAATGATTCAAGTTTTCTTTTTAAAGCTGCAATTGTTCTACTATCCAGGGCGAGATCTTTTTTTTAGGAACAATCTTGAGAATCTCTCGATTCTCAAGTTGTTCCATTAATTACAAAGAATCGTTTATGCAACTTGAAAATCAAGAATAGTAAAAACAAGAGAAATATCAGTTCCAACTTTTGTTCTTGCAAGATTTCTTCTATCAAGTAGTTGGGTGAATCCTCATTCCACTTGGTAACGACCTTCTTCTTCAGTCTCAATGTTTCAGCAACTATTCCAATCAATGGCTCCAGAGTTTCAGCAATGGTAAAGCAACAACATGTTACATTCCAATATTCCAACGACAACATAACTATGAGCATCCTTCTTCCTCTGTTTCAGCAAACTGCAGTCTTCTACATTAATTGATCAACATCCGCCTGAAATAGGTTACATCATCCAAATTCACATGTAAGTTATGCATAAATATGATAAAGGAATTAATAGCTCATACCTGTTTTAGGAATGGATGATTTTGCAATAAGGCTTGGAATATGATAGGATTAATTAGATAAATCATGAAGGAAAATGGTTGAAAAATGATAGGAAAAAGGGCAATGTGGTCACCAAACATCTCCCCCCAACTGTTCATTTTGCATGTCCTCATGCAATTCTTACTCACTCTAAATCTGAATCGGGCAACTGGCCACTCCAATGCAAATTGCTGAAACTGTAAGACCCTTCTATCTTTTCTATTTCTTTCCTGAAACCATTTGTATCAACAATCCTTTTCCAACACTGCTTCTCCATCTTCTTGGTGATTCTAAACTTTGGCTGATAATTTTCTAGAGGCATCCAGATGAGGGGAAAATGAAACTTCAAACCTAGCCATCTTGCTCCACTTGATTGCACACAATTGATATATCTTTCAATTCTTGATAGGGCATAGGTAAAGTTCCCATAATGATATGGATCCCTTGATCTCAATTCTTTTGTGGATACCTCCCATCTGGATTTGCTACCATCCAAGGCCAATGATTCTTGTTTTAAAATAGTGCATCTACATGATTCAAGCATCATTCTTTGGAGTTATGTTATTCGGTTGGCATGTTCAGGATGAGAAATAAGATCCTGGTGCTTTTTAATAATGGTATTGGCATCAAGTGGTTCACCTCTTATCCATAAGGAATAATTTACTTCATTTTTACGAACTGTCTAAAAAGCATTTCTCCATGTAACATGATTATTGACAAAAGAGGTGAAAGCTCTTATCTGAATATCCCCAACCAAAGGTGTGATATTATATCTTTTGTCCATAAGACAAGCAAACCCATGAAAGTAAAGTTCATAGAGTAAATGTTGTTCTTCAATCTCACTGTGAGAGAAGGTATCCATAAAATCAAAAATGAGTGCTATCTTATGGGGTCTACCTTCTTTAACAGTTTTTATCTTAAAAAAAGTCATCTACTCATAAAGAAAGATAGAGTAAGAGGGAGAGGGACTTCTGCATATTAGTACCTGCTCCACCAAGTTATACATTGTTTTTATGTTTTTCTACAGCTCTGCCACACTCTGTTTTAAATTCTTCAACTCTTTCAAGTCAGTCTGCAAATCTTCCCATTTCTTATTCCAAGTTGTTAATTCTTGAGCCCATTTCTCTCTTAACTGCTGGACAGTTCTCTCATGTGTTGTTAATGGAATCATACCAGCCTTTACCAAAAGATATTTTTGTTTCCATTTTGCATATTTTGCCGCCATTAACCAAGGTTCTGTCTAAATAGCTTCATCAACTAGTTCACAAGGAGCATCGATTTGTGTAATTGCATCAAGAAACTCTGAAGGATTTTCAGTCTGTGTTTCTTGATTCATTGTTCTGAATGGAGGTTCTTGTGTTGCAGTAGAAGCGCTTTCAGATTGCATAACGTTGGTCACTGGTTCTTGTGTTACAGTGTCTCTTGGTACCTGAATTACTTGATAACCAACTCATGTATATAATTCTCCACATTCCTTTCACATATACTTCTCATCTCCAAATTTTGTTTCATCTTTGGACTTCCCTACTACTTCAGCAGTCCTAGATAAAACATTTAAGGTGTAGGCTTCCATCTTATCCCTTTTGATTGCTTCCAGTTCTAATTGAAGATGTTTGATTTCCTCTCTCGGCATTTCATTTTTTGCAACCAATGTAGCAATTTGACTTCCATATTCTTGTTTCTGCCTCTGTCCTTCTTCCTCATTTTCAGTAGCAGGTTCTTTTGTATTAGCAGAAGTTGGCTTGTGTCCCACATTCACATCATTTGCTTCCATTCCTATGTTGTTAACTGGTTCTTATGTGATAGTTACAACATCATTTTCTTTTGTTGGGTTGTTGACTGGTTCTTATGTTACAATCGCAATATCTGAGTTAGGACATAGTGGTGAGAGTGGGTGAAGAGTTGGAATTTTTATGTTTATGGTTTTGAGACGAGTTGCTTCTGCTGCTACTACTGCTCTAGTTCTTCTTCTGGGAAAGGTAGAAACAAAAGCAACAGACTTCCTTTTTCTCTGTGCTGAGGGTGCATGTTCTTCTTCTATTACTATATATGATTGTAAGTCATCTGTCCAAGGGTTCTCAGGAATTTGAATTGCTTCTTTGTGTGGTAAATTCTTGGAAGAATCATCACGCAGAGCGGGTGATTCTTCTTCTTTTTCTCCATTGTCATCTTCGACAGTCTTCATTTATGTAGCCTCATCTGAACTATCATACTCTTGTAATAGTCCAAGACTTGACTTATATTCTTCCATTGGCTCTGGGCTTCTGACTATAAACCCATCCCTTGTTTCTTCAGTTGATTCAGACTGATCATCTTGGGGTATTTCTACTTGTTCATCATTTTCCTCAAGAATGCCCCTAGGTGGATTTCCCAACTCAACATGATCCTCTAGTTGCAGTTCATTAGGTAACCCCTCTACCCGTTTTATTAACAAATTTATCAGTCCATGATGCGTTAAACATGTTACTGGTAATCTAGAGACCCTAGAATAATGTGCCATATTATGCAGGGATTTTAACAGATAATAGGGCATATTAATAAGCTTTTGATGGCGCATATGAGATAACAGAATAAAATCTGAATTGAAAACAACCTTATATCTTCCCGCACAAGTAATGTATCTTTTTACAAACTCAGTGACTTTCTCCCAGGGATGTGGCAGAGACTCCAATGTCATTCCTTTTCCTCGTGGCCGCACAACCTCTCATTCCCTCAAAAAGTCATCTTTAGTAGTGGGAAGTGGAGTCTTATGAACGAACCACCATTCTCCAGTTCTGGGCAGATGGGTAACTTCTGCAATAATTTCCTCTGTTATAGGTATTCTCATTCCTCGGACCATAGACTATTCACCATCCAAATTCTTGGCAAACTCTAGTGCATCATTTTCATTGAACCCCTGTAGTTGCTCAAAGTAAACAATCCATCCTGCATTTTCAAAAATGTGATACACTTATGGGTCTTGGCGTATATCATTCAAATTTTTTGGTTCATGACGCACTGCCAATCCCCCCATGACATTGATACCAATTGTTGAAGGAAAATCTCCCTGCGGACAGGTAGATCTCCTCTTGAGAGCTAGACTCTTAACTCTTAAGACAGAAGATGCTTAACGTGGACACTGACTTCCTTTAAAATCTATACAAACTAATGCATGAGGAGGAAGAAGAACAGAAATACCTTTTTACTGACGTTTGTCCCTGCACGCTCCGATTTGAGCTCCAATCTTTCGCTCCTCGATGAGCCCTGTAGACAAACAATAGTACAACCAATTCCTACTCTATTGATATTAGCTCAAAAATATATCTATCTATCAGAGATAAGTTCATGTACAATTAAACACAAACTAGAAAGAAACAGGCCAAGCATGTCATATTAATGAGAACAATGACAGAAGTAGCTTAAAACCGTAGATGTGAATGCGACAGCTTCATCAAGTCCCCTTTGTCTAACCCTTTCTCAAAATATCCACAACCTGGATGATAGCAGCTTCATTGATTACTCTCCTCCAGTTCACCATGTGTTTCCTATGAGATCATAGGTTTCATACTTGCAATTCTTCCCCCTTTCCACCATCATAGAGCCTGCTTATATAGGTTAGGAGAGGCTTAACCTCTTGAGGTATCTTTAGGGTAGGTTGAGGAATTCCCTCCTTAGATCAGGGATCTTCTCCTAAGATCATGGTTGAACCAAGAATTCGAATGCAACTGCCTTCCAAACTTGAAATATCCTCCCCTTATTCTCCTCAACAGACCAACTACTTCCCAGATTAGGCAATGCTCCCTCAAAAGGGGCATCAGGGCGCTATAATGCTCCCTAGTAGGCTCAATGGGAGCACCAGTGCTTCAAATATTTGTAGCGCTCCTTCAGAGGGGTGATTTGGTGTTATAACGCTCCCCAACACCTTGTAGGGGAGCGCCAGTGCTCCTAAGGCTGATGTAGGGGAGCGCTCTCCTCTAAAACTCTAGTTTGAGAGATCTTTTCAAGTGGTAAGAGATTCCTGAATACAGTTAATCATCCTTCTTCCTCCAAATCATGTTTTTGAGGTATTCTAAGTGTCTCCTTGGTGTCATCATCATGGAAGTATGCTTTGTTTGAAATTTGTGACACTTGTGAACAACATGAAAAACTTGCGACAGTTGTGAGGAACATGCGACGCTTATCAAATCGAGTAATATTGATGTGTAACAGATTGCCCCCCAAAGTATGAAGTTAGAAGATGAGAACTGATAACTAAAATTCTTTGTAGACTTTCAAGCAAGGGTATAGACTCGGAGAACCTGACGGAAGCTTGTAATAACCCTTAATTATTAAGATGATTAATTTAATAAATAATCCTAAAAATTAGCTAAACTATAATTAGTTATTAAATAACCTTAACTAATTATTGTTATTAAATAGTTATTCTTGACTATGCTTAATTTAAGTATAATTAACTCTTTAATCAATATGGTTAATGATTAATTTGATTATTAATTAATTAACTAATTAATAAAGTATTAAATTAAAGAGGGAGAATAAAATAAAACATTTAATCAAGTTACGTATTCATGAAGGGATCACATAAGGATCCCGATGAGATAAGAGGATTAATGAATGGATAAGGTGTAATAAAGAGTTAGGTGGGAGTTAATGTAGGAGGGCGGTGAAGGAGGAATAAGGGGGGGAGAAAGGAGTGGAGAGGGGGATTATTCATTTTACGAGGGGGAAGAAATGATTTTGGGGGAGAGCTGGGAGTATGATATAGAGTGGAATTTACAGTGGAATTTGCAGTGCACCGGGGGGCTGCGGAGGTTTTGGGCTCGGAGGGATAGGATATCCATTGATATCCTAGGGCTAGGCGCTACTATTCGGCAGGGAGGTTGGTTTTGGGGTGGTGTCCTAAGGAGCAAGCTAAGGGAGAAAGCTGTGGATAACATCAGAGTGAGGTATGTAAATTTAAATTCATGGATTGTTTACTTAGATTTATTACTTATTGCCAAATTCT
>JASDQU010227791.1:0-17294 GCA_032191745.1 Picea mariana | reverse complement strand
CATGTTAAACACATACCCACTTGTAGATCTCCTACGATCCATATCTCCAGCCCATTCTGCATCCACAGAGCCATGTATATCCACCACTCTGTCCACTCCTGGTCTTCCTTCGTAGCACAATCCATAGCTAGCAGTGCCACGCAAATAATTGAAAACCCTTTTTATTGTTGTCCAATTCTCCTTCCCTGGTTTTGACATATACTTGCTCAAAAATCCCACTGCATGTGCAATGTCCGGTCAGACCATTGCATACATCAAACTTCCAACTACACTCGCATATGGAACACGAGACATGTCCTCCTCCTCTTCATGTGTCTTGGGACACTGATCCGCATATAACTTTACAACAACAGGAATAGGAACCTTGACCGATTTACATTCTTGCATATTAAACCTCTGCAATATTGTCTCGACATATTTTCTATGATTTAACCAGAGTTTCCTCCTTTTCTAATCTCTTTTAATTTCCATTCCCAAAATGAAATTTGAAGTATCGAGATCCTTCATGTCAAATTTAGAGGACAACTGAGTTTTCACATCCTGGATAATCTCCTTGTTGTTTCCAAAATCAATTCCCTCAACCTGGGAATAACCCTTTGCTACTAACTGAGCTTTGTATTTCTCCACTTTTCCTTCTGCATTCAACTTCCTTTTAAATACTCATTTTCTGCCAATGGGCTTTCTTCCAGTTAGTAAATCCACTAGAAACCAAGCCTCATTCTTATCCAAATATTCCATTTGTTCATCCATGGCCCTTTTCCAGAGATTTGCATCCTCTGAATCCACTGCCTCCCTGATAGTTCTGGGATCATCATCAGTAATAGACAAAGAAAAATTTGAATGGAAATCAAATGGAGTATACCTTTCCAGTAGCCTTCTTTCTCGAATCGATCTCCTCAATACTGGAGTATGAGGGTCTTCTTCTTCTTATTCTTATTCTTCTATAGAGTTTGACTCGTCATCTTTTAAATCAAACTCTATTTTCTCTAGTTCTTCCTTACTTGGTAGGACTTCCTGTTTAACAACATCCCTCATTTCTCTAAATACCACACCTTGGCTATACACTACCTTCTTAGTTTCTAGGATCCAAACCTTATAACCTTTGAGACCATCTTTATATCCAATAAAGATACACTTTTTGGCCTTCTTATCTAGCTTACTCATGTTTTCCTTTGGAACATGAACATATGCATCACAACCAAATACCTTGAGATGCGTGAGAGAAGGTTCCTTGTCAGTCCATAACTCTTGTGGAGTCTTGTCATCCAACGTTGATGAGGGTGATCTGTTGACCGGGTAACATGCAGTACCTGCTGCCTCTGCCCAGAATTCTTGCCCTAACCCGACACCACTGAGCATGCACCTTGATTTTTCTATCAACATCATGTTCATCCTTTCTGCAACTCCATTCTGATGAGGTGTATATGGAGTAGTCTTCTACCTTGCTATACCGCACTTCTTACAGAATTATTCAAATTTATTCCCGCAGAACTCTTCGCCATTATCTGTCCTCAATACCTTAATTCTTTTCTCTGTTTTATTCTCAACAAGATCCTTAAACTCTTTAAACCTATCAAAGACTTCGGATTTCTTTCTGAGGAAATATATCCAAGTATTCCTCGAGAAGTCATCTATAAAAGAGACATAGTACATAGATTTTCCCAATGATGGGACCGCTAGCTGTAAAATTCCTTCTGCCCTCGTTGCATCAGAGGGGAATCTTACCCGATTCTACTTCCCATATAGCCAATGTTCACATAAATCAAAATCTAGAGAGCAGTTAGACATACCTTCAACCATACCTTTACCATGTAGTAGTTGAAGACCCTTCTCTTTGATATGCCCCAGTCGTTGATGCCATATCATAACTTTTTCTCCAGAGACTATAGGAGTTATTTCTTCTTCAACTCCAATATCAAGAACAATGGAACTATTACACCCATCACTAATAGTGCTTCCTTGAAACTTATACAGAGTTCCAAACTGAACTCCCTTCAACAACACCATTGCTCCTTGAACCATCCTGTAGGTTTCCTTTTCAAATATTGTTTTTACCCCTACATCGTCCATTTTTCTTACAAAAATCAAATTTTTGGCCAAACCTAGGATGTGTAGAACACCAGGCACTGTTTTAATCCTTCCATATATGAGCCTCAACTTGAATTTTCCTCGTCCTATTATTTTGGTTGTCGAATCATCACCTAAGAAAACATTACCTCCATCATACCTTTCATATTCACAAAACCACTCGCTATGGGGAGTCATATGAAAGGATGCACCAGAGTCAACCAACCATTCCTCATAATCTGCATGTGTGCTTGAAGAAGCCAAGTACAAATCCCCTCCTTCTTCCTTGGAGGTCTTTTCTTCTGTAGAATGAGATTCTTAAGATCCCTTCTTTTTCTCAACTTTGGATCTACACTGCTTCTTGTAGTGCCCTTCTTTTCCACATCTCCAACATACCCTTACAAACTCTCCAGGAGATTTAGATCTACCCTTAGACTTAGATCTCCCACTTGAGAAGTTAGATCTATTTCTTTTATGGGATCACCCTCTTGCAAATAATGCGTTTGTGCTCTATCCTTCCATATTTTTCTGTCTCATCTCCTATGACAATAAGGATGATACCACTTCATCAAACTTCAAGGCAGTTGTATTACTGCCTATGGCCACAGCTAGACTATCCCACGAGTCTGGTAAAGAACACAGTAAACTAATACATTTATATTCATCTGAAATTTTGATCTCAATAGATACTAACTGACTTACCACCGTATTGAAGGCGTTCAAATGCTCTGACACCGAGTCTCCATCTCTCATACTCAAGTTATACAATCTTTCTAAGGAATAGTTTATTTACTAGGGACTTAGACTGATACAACTTCCCAAACTTTTCCCATAAATCCTTGGTTGTAGTGTGCTCTGACACATTCAGTAATACTGAATCAAAGAGACACAGTCGGATTGTGCTCTTTGCCCTCCGATCCAACTTTTTCCAGTCATCTGTTGAAGTTATTGTAGGTGCAGTACCTGGATCTACCGTGATCCACTGATCTCTGTCCACAAACAGATCGTCCATATTGAGCTTCCACAGCTCAAAAATTTCCCATTAAGCTTCTCAATCTCCATCTTTGAATTTCTTGCCATTTCTTTTCACTTGAAAAATCAATACCACAGATCTCCCACTGTAACAAGGCTTATCACAGTCCCGAGCCAAACCCTTGACCACAAAGGCGTCCCCCTGAAGCCAACAAATCTCTAATACCAAATGTATATTTTAACCTTGTACAATATCTACTGCAAACAAATATTCAGTAAAAGAACAGAAAAGATACAATGACAAATACAAACATTACACAAAGATTTTTCCCCTGGAAACCCAAACTAGGAAAACCAACATATTCTATATTCATTCATAGTGATACATTGTTTGCAATACAGTATACATATAGGAGCCAGTGATATCCAAAACCCTAACCCAATGACCTGGATTATTCAACAAACCTAATTCCTTAACTGGAAATAGAAAACCATCGGCAAAGAAACTATGTACCGAAAAAACACCTAAAATATGTGACATGTTTTCCGAGGCAGAAACATATGTGACACTACTACTCGTGCAAAGAATATAACACATACCCAACAGAAACAAACACTAAAGCATTTAGTCTAACAAATCATTGTTTATCTACATACACACAAGGATAAAAAGTATTACTTAGAAATCTACGCTGCACTCAGAAATCCTATATTGCACACAGAGCTCTCACTCACTTAGAATTACCACACATTTATATTGTCTACTATCAAGTGCATTACTGAAACATAACATGAATAAAGTTAGATGTTATGATCAAACACATAATTATTCTATGCACACACACAAAAAACCATATTTATATTCACAAATAAATACAAGGAAGCTTACCTTGGTTGGGTCGGTGGGCCCTTGCCATACCAACAAGGCAACATTTAAAAGAAACTTACAGAAGACAAGATTTTATCACACACATGGAATCCATGAACTGCAATTTATATCATTACTTCAGAAAATTGGGGTACAATCAAGAATTTTCAAGAATCATTCTTACAACATAACAATGCTTAATTCTATCTCTGTATATCTATCATCTACAAGGCTCTCTCTTTTAAAGAGAAACAACCGTTGCAATCAAAGTATGGAGATAACATCAAATGTTTGCACAAATATTACAATTGGTTCATGTATCATTTTTCAAGGGAACAATTTCATCCTCATGACACTAAGTGCATTAGGATGAAATGTATCGTGGTCGTCAACGAATAAAGCATGTTTGAGCCAACAAATTCCTTGGATCCATCGAGAGAAAACTCATTCAAACACCCAATCCTGCAAATGCGGAACTGGTACCAGACGTGCACAACTGGAACAAAAAGTCTGGTACCGAATGCACATAATCAAATATTGGTATCGGACTAATTCATGAATAGGTACTGGATGAGCACGAAAATAGGTACCGGACGAACACAACATTGGTACTGGACGAATTGAATACCGGATGAACGTCGAAACAGGTACCAGATGAATAATAGTTGTGTCATAAGGTCTGATTGGATCATTCAAAGTAATTAGAGAGCATTTAACATCAATTATTCAATTCCAATCACTAAGAAATCTCAGAAATCGTGATTAAACATAAGTAACCTCATATATACACAAGAATGGCTAAAAGACATGACTTTTGAGGAAAATAAGAAAATAGTGCATATGTCTGAGACATAATTGGTCAAGATATAGGACAAGATAGGGAAATTGGAGGTATCAAAAAGGAGACCCAAAATTTCCCCCATGCCCAAGTCATTGCATGTCCTCGTGTAAAAATTGTTGAACCAGTCCTCAAAATTGCAAAATTGGTGTTGTCCTCCACCTTGCTTGATCATTAATTGTTTGGTTTTAGGATATCAAAACATGAAGCCTCATCCTTAATCTCCCTCTTAATAACTCATGTGTACTTTATTAGGCGCATAACCTTATTGAGTTTGGTAGAGACCTCACCATGCTTGTCCTGTAGCCTTCGGTTATTCTCCTTCAACTATGCATTTTATTTCTTAATGTGCATGTCCAAAACTTTATACTCCTCCACTTCTTGCTTCAATTATTCATTCTATTTTGTAAGCCTTTCAACTTTCAATACCAACTGATGTTTGGTCAAAGAACTGATAGGTTCAAGTGATGCTTTCTCAGTTATCTCCTCCCTGGCTTCAACTTCCCACCTTAAATCCTTCAGTGTCTCTATTACTAATTCCCCGGTTTCACTAATAGTTGTCGCATACATATCTTCTTGCTCTTGTGAGGTTGGAATGTCAACTGGATCATCTGAAAAAGAAAGAACATGAGGAATTTTCACCTGCTTAACCATGCTCTGAGTGGTTCTGCATGTTGGATTTGATGCTTCCTCTGATGTGGTAACTGATCAAAATCTGGACCAGGGGTCAAATTTTAGCTCAAAAATCAAAGTTCTCGGAATTGCCTCAAAACGAACAAGGACGTAGCCCTCTTCATCACAAACCCAACGCAACTCGTTTTGTCTCAAACGGGCGTCGGGAGCGAGAGATATTGCGATCTGTTCGAATCGTCAAACAGGTAAAAAAAGGGACGTTGACTGTGCAGTCCGTACAGCCCGTACGGATGATGACGTGGCATGACCGTACGTTGATGTGGAAGAGGTGACGTGGCAGAGCTGAGTTGGCACATGTTGATGTGGCAGTTTCGGACTGGCTGAGATTTGGGTGAATCGTGTTGTGACACGTGGCATGGTTTTGGCAAATTATGAGGTGCCACGTGGCCCAGTCGTGGGCTGCCACGTGGCACCATGGCATTGGTTGATTGTTCAAAATTTATTGGAGTCCACCAGACTCGAACCCTGGACCTCCACACCATGCAAATCTTTGGCAAAGGCTGCCCGACCGGCGTGCCACACATTAGTTCTTAATATATATATATGCATTCTTATATATTTAAGTTTGACTATGTTGTATGTTGGCGCGGGGGTCCGGGCTGGGGCTTAGCCCCATCCCTTGGTTTTGTGCGCATACCCATGCGACCATGATACATAGAGATGTTTCGCGGGAACCTTACCATGTTATGGTTTCGTTACATTCCAAATTACATTGCATTAACGAGGTTCCATACTCCGGTTACATTTAGTTTCCATTTTATGACGGGGTTACAAACAGTCCGAAATTTAGGGTGGTTGGTTACCACGGGATTCGGTTCCAAACCAATGTTTGCAATTACATACGGACTATGCACCATAAAAATGGCGGGTTTTTGGTTTGTGTTAAAATGGTGGAGTTATGCACCCGCCACTTGTCATTGTTTCATTCGCCCTTATGAACGGAGCTCTTTTGTTATAATGCGTGGTCTTATGGTGACCGCATGTGCCCACGAGCTTGGCGGTTAGGGGCTGGAGGCGCCCTAACCGTCCTACAGTTTGGAACATTTTTTGGTTATGCACGGTGCTGGGTTTAAGCATGCGTTTTGGAGCATGTTCTTGGTTCAATCACACAGAGGTGCGTTTTGGCGAACCAGAGCCAACAAACTTGAAGGAAGAGGATGGCAGGAGGCCTATCTTTCTCATTTTTTGGCCGATTGAGGTGCCGTAAAAGCCCAGCTAGGGGTTTTGGATGTCCTAAATCCATTGGAATTGTTATCAAGGCCATTTGAAGACTTATTTTGCAGGTTTTTTATCCATTGAAGTTTCAGCAAGCTCCAGGGAGCTTGAAGCCCTCATTGATTGAGGACATGTTTTGGTGAGCCTATGTTTGTTTTCTGTGATTGAATAATCATTTTTGGCTAATTGTTATGCTCTGCACACATTGGGACAGGTTTCAGAGGCTTTTGAGGACTTTTACAGGTGTTTTTTCCAAAGAGAATCTCAGTGAAGCTTATGGCCACATGTAGAAGAGGTCATGCCCGGATGAGCCATGATCCGTTTTCAGAGTTTTATTAGTCATTTTTGGGGTTTTTATGTGTTCTGATCCCAATGGTATAGTCTGTTTTCCATTGGAGTTGAGCAGGATCTTGTAAAAGAACTTTTGACAAATTAATCCCAGGGAGCCAAGTCCATTGATGGAGGCTCAAGGAGATGTAGCCCGAAGAGGGGTGAACTCCTTTATCATGTTGTTCTTGTTGTGAGTTTGATGGGTTATTTGCTGCAAGTTATATTGTTGTGTATTTATTTTAAGTACATATTTAACCATTTAAAATAACATATCCTCACACATAAGCATTTACAAGAAGATACATAAATTTGTCACATAAACTATCTTGCATATTTAAACACATGAAGCAAGGTCCTGTAAAGTTTATTTTTAATGAAGTAGAGGGTGCATGCATAGCATAACAAGTCAACCTTCTATTTTCAGATCAGGTGGTATCAAAGCATAGTTTGTTTTGCTCATGTATTTGCCATTGATAGCTTGAGATTTAGTTGTTGGTATTTGTGCAAGTTTTGTGTTGAAGTTTGATATCTTGCAAGGATGGAGGAAGCTTCAAACGTTGGTAGTTCTCATACATCTTCATTATCTAAGTTCTTTGACAAAGAGATGTTGAAGGAGATTCTAACCATGAGAGATTTGATGAAAGAGATGTGTGAAGACAGAAATGAGAGCATTGCTCTTGAAGAGAAGTTGATGGCCATGAAGAAGGAGAAAGACCAGCTTCTTGAAAGGTTGCAAGAGATGGAGATTCAACTCCATGAGACAAAGGAAACCCTTACCAAGTACATGCATGAACATAAGGTATGCAATGTTAGTTTATATTCTAATTCCTCTCAAGAAGAATGTTTTGGTGTTTTTGAAAATCACACAAGAGGAATAGGGTCCAAGTTATTATTAAAAATGGGCTATGAAGGTAGAGGTTTGGGCAAGCATNGAAGGCTTTAAAGGTGAAAGTTCAAGAACTTTTGTTGAAAGTTCAATCCCTCCAGCATGCAAAGATTGTATTCAAGATGAATGCAAATGTGTGAAATGAAAGAGTTGTGACAGTGATGAGGACAAGAACATTGTTGATGGTCTTCAAAGGAGAGCTTGTAACTCTTCAAATTCACCTCCTCAAAGAGGCGATAAAGGTGAATGTTCAAGGTATACTTCCGCTTATCATACAGTTTCTTTTGATTATGTTAAGCATAATAAATTTGTATGTAAAAATGGAAGAAAGAATCCATGTACATATTGTGGTTTATATAACCATCATGTTTCAAAATGTTGGAAAAGATTGGCCACTTTCAGGAAACTTTATAAGCAAAGACAACATGAAAAGAGGATGCAAAAGATTTGCACTCATTGTCAAAAGCGGGGTCATCTCATTGACCAATGTTGGACATTGCATCCAACCACTCATCCACAGCATAAGAAACAGATGGATAAAGAGATTGGCAAGAATGGAAGAAGAGATTCCATCATCGATGTGAGTCAAGATGATTCACAAGAGGACGATTTTCAGCAGAAAAAGTCACCATTGAGTTGGCTTGGTAAGAAATGATTGGATTTCTTGAGCAAGTAATGCTTGCATTTTTCTGTTGTAAATTCACTTTTTAGCGTTATGTGTGCATTTATGTTGAGAGTATGACAAGTTGTAGCAGTTTATCATAACTTGTATGATGCAAGTTTACATGTGAATGCAATTCGTGTGAAGGCATTTTTGTTGTTGCATAACTTCGTCAGGAGGATGTAAAAGATGGGTATGATGTTCACTTGTTACAGCCATATATCTTTTTCATATTCAGCTCTTATGTACCCCCATGTTTTTGGGTTTATGTACTTATGTTTGTACTGGAAGGAGAGTTGAAGAGTCATGCACATGCATTTGTTTTTATGTATGTGTAAGCAGTGAACCTGGTGATTGTTCATCATGAATGATTCATGATTGTAACATGATTGTGTATCATGTATGCCGACTTGTCAGATTGGGAAGGTTGAGATGTTCCAAATGAGTCTCGACTGGTGTTGATGATTGTCTGACGACTATGTTGTGTCGATTATGTTTTTCAACTTGTGTTTAGTTGATGGTGTTTGTTGACTTGTAAGTTGATTTTGAGTACACCGAGATGCAGGAAAACACCATTTGCTTTGATGAAGTACAAGATGTGACAGTTTGTTTGAAGAAAAAAAAGACTTTGTTGGCATCATTTTTCAGTCTTGTATAATTTGTTTTCAAGATTGATGGTTTTCTTGGCTTGTGACAAGATGTCGCAGGAAATTTTTTGCAGCTATTGGAGAGCTGATTGTGTTGATGCCAAAAGAGTTCACAAGAGGGACTTGATTCTCAGTTGGAAGGTTGGTAGTCTTCCAAGCACAAAGAGAACAATGGTTCAGCAGCAGCCAAAGAACAGTGGTTGAAGGACATAGCCAGTTGCAGTGCAAGGCATGTCAAAGTATTCAGGTGATTGTTGAAAAGGCTTTTCAAGTAGAATCAGTTGATATAACTTGAAAGAAGAAGAGTATTGAAGCTCAGATAGATAATCATAAGCTTTTGTGGGTCCAAAAGCCTTTCAGTGGGAAGGTGTGATCAAAATTTGGACCAGGGGTCAAATTTTAGCTCAAAAATCAAAATTCTCTGAATTGCCTCAAAACAAACGAGGACGTATCCCTCATCATCATGAACCCAACACAACTCATTTCATCTCAAACGGACGTCGGGAGCGAGAGATATTTCGATCTGTTCAAATCGTCAAACAGGTAAAAAAAGGGACGCTGACTGTGCAGTCCGTACAGTCCGTACGGATGCTGACATGGAATGACCGTATGCTGACATGGTAGAGGTGATGTGGCAGAGCTGAGTTGGCACATGCTGACATGGCATTTTCAGACTGGCTGAGATTTGGGCGAATCGTGTTGTGACACGTGGCATGGTTTTGGCAAATTATGAGCTGCCACGTGGCCCAGTCGTGGGCTGCCACGTGGCACCATGGCATTGGTTGATTGTTCAAAATTTATTGGAGTCCACCAGACTCGAACCCTGGACCTCCACACCATGCAAATCTTTGGCAAAGGCCGCTCGACCGGTGTGCCACACATTAGTTCTTAATATATATATGCATTCTTATATATTTAAGTTTGACTATGTTGTATGTTGGTGCGGGGGTTCGGGCTGGGGCTTAGCCCCAGCCCTTGGTTTTGCGCGCATACCCATGCGACCACGATACACAGAGCTGTTGCGCGGGAACCTTACCATGTTATGGTTTCATTACATTCCACATTACATTGCATTAACGAGGTTCCATACTCTGGTTACATTCGGTTTCCATTTTATGACGGGGTTACAAACAGTCCGAAATTTAGGGTGGTTGGTTACCACAGGATTCGGTTCCAAACCAATGTTTGCAATTACATACGGACTATGCACCATAAAAATGGCGGGGTGTTGGTTTGTGTTAAAATGGTGGAGTTATGCACCCGCCACTTATCACTGTTTCATTTGCCCTTATGAACGGAGCTCTTTTGTTATAATGTGTGGTCTTATGGTGACCACATGTGCCCACGAGCTTGGCAGTTAGGGGATGGAGGCGCCCTAACCATCCTACAGTTTGGACCATTTTTCGGTTATGCACGGTGCTGGGTTTAAGCACGCATTTTGGAGCGTTTTCTTGGTTCAAGCACACAGAGGTGCATTTTGGCGAACCAGAGCCTGCAAGCTTGAAGGAAGAGGATGGCAGGAGGCCTATCTTTCTCATTTTTTGGCCGATTGAGGTGCCGTAAAAGCCCAGCTAGGGGTTTTGGGACGTCCTGACTCCATTGGAACTGTTATCAAGGCCATTTGAAGACTTATTTTGCAAGTTTTTTAGCCATTGAAGTTTCAGCAAGCTCCAGGGAGCTTGAAGCCCTCATTGATTGAGGACATGTTTTGGTGAGCTTATGTTTGTTTTCTGTGATTGAATAATCAGTTTTGGCTAATTGTTATGCTTTGAACACATTGGGACAGGTTTCAGAGGCTTTTGAGGACTTTTACAAGTGTTTTTGCCAAAGAGAAGCTCAATGAAGCTTATGGCCACATGTAGAAGAGGTCATGCCCGGATGAGCCATGATCTGTTTTCAAAGTTTTATTAGTCATTTTCGGGGTTTTTATGTGTTCTGATCCCAATGGTACAATCTATTTTTCCATTGGATTTGAGCAGCAGCTTGTAAAAGAACTTTTGAAAAATTAATCCCAGGGATCCAAGTCCATTGATGGAGGCTCAAGGAGATGTAGCCCGGAGAGGGGTGAACTCCTTTATCATGTTGTTCTTGTTGTGAGTTTGATGGGTTATTTGATACAAGTTATATTGTTGTGTATTTATTTTAAGTACATATTCAACCATTTAAAAGAACATATCCTCACACATAAGAATTTACAAGAAGATACATAAATTTGGCACATAAGCTATCTTGCATATTTAAACACATGAAGCAAGGTCCTGTAAAGTTTATTTTTAATGAAGTAGAGGGTGCTTGCATAGCATAACAAGTCAGCCTTCTATTTTTAGATCACTAACAAGAATAGAAATTTCCTCCTTAAACAACCTCGTTTTCTTCTTTTTAGGCTCACAGATGGGCACTGGACTTTCTTTCTTGTTCCTTCCTCGTTTTTCTTCTAAAGGACTCAGATGTAGGGGTTGGAACTTTTTCTTCTTGTGTACTCCTTATCTTTCTACTAGAGGAATTAGATGTAGGGGCTGGAACTTTCTCCTCTTCTGTACTCCTTGTCTTTCTGCTAAAGAACTGTGCTATATAGCTCCCTTCATTGGCTCTAGGTTTCTTCTTACTTTTGACTCTCAGTTCAGGGGTCTTCTCTAATTCTCCAACCTTCTCCTGAGGTACTTCAATAATTACTTCTGGAACACTATCTGCAATTTTTCCAACCTGTTCCTGAGGTAATTCAATAATTACTTCGGGAACACTACCTGCAATCTCTCCAGCATTTCTACCAGACCTTTGTTTCTTCCTCTTTTTCTCAATAATTTGTGTTTTTCTTTTAGTGGATAGGTCCAGGCGAATTTTCTTGGTTTTGGATGATTGTTCCACCATAGGTGCAGGTTGTTCTTCTAACACTACTATCTTTCCTTTGTTCAATTTTCTTATAGATTTTGGTGAACTAGGGCCAACATGATCTACTTCATTACTGGATTTATTTCCTTTCTTTCTATTGTCTTCCTTCTTCTTGCCTGACTCCTTACTATGTTCCCCTATTACATTTCCTTCTACAGACTAAGAAACTTCTTGAGCAAAATTTTATGTGAGGAGTTTCTTCCAACTTCTGTCTTGTTTTCTCAACTCATGAACAACAAGAAGTTTCATCAACCCATGGTGATAGAGATTGGTTTCAGGTTTCTTAGAGGCATACTTAACCCCTCTGGCCATCTTATTCAGACTCATCCAAGGAAAATGGGGAAAATATATTTGTGGTCCTCCCTCAAATGCAACAACAACCTTAAATGATAAAGGAAAGTTACTGCATACCTCCCTTCACAGGTTAAAAACTTATGTAAGTAGAAAAGCATCGTAAAATATTCTTCTTTGATCCAGCTTGTGGAGATACCTTTTCTCTAATCTGAGTCCAGGTGCTTGTACTTCAAAAATTTCTGACAAAGGCTCCTATCAATGATGATGCCTTTGAAATACTTCTCTCTGGTAGAAGGTAACTCTATCACTTCTGCTATGGTGGCTTTAAGGATCGTTAGTTTTATTTCCCCCAACTAGATTCTCTCTCCATCATAACTCTAGGTGAAGGCGTGGGATACCCCCTCATGATGTCCTCTGAATTTTTATAAGAAGGGAACCCAGCCGGCCCTTTCAAATTTCTCTTTGCATGCTTGATACTCCTTCGTTTCTCTGTACAAATGGAAAACGAGTTCATGCCTGTCAACCCCCATGTCGGCTTAAAAATGGGTCTCAAAATAATTGTGGGAAACATCATTCGGGTGAGGGTTTGGTACTGGAATTAAAATTACAAGAACAAGGTGATGGAGGTAGAGTAACAAGATAGTAGGAGCGAATAGAGTGGTGTTGTATAGTATGAAGCGGGTAAATAACACTCATCTGGATGGCGAAGCCATCCAAAAAAGAGTTTATAATGAAAATGAGAAGAAAACGGTCAATTATTTGAAATGATGGTGAGGTAAGGAACGAGTCAGAAATTATGTCGAGGGATCGTATCCATGGATAAGGTGATGATCATACCCAGAAGTAACGTCACATCCTATTCTTACCAGTTTTCGTAATGATTACAGAGAGTGTGGGTGATGTGACCGAAATTCACCATTGGGAAATAGTCTACGTCATAGGTTTGAAACAACGTAAGGTTTTAGAAGGTGGCATAATCATAGTTTTCACATCACACGAACGAAAGTTTTTGACAAGAGATTTTCAAACTGGACGATCACTTCATAAAGAGATTTGTGTACATCATAAATGATTTTGAAAATAGGGGAAAAACATGAAGACTTCAGAAGATAATGATATGGAGGTTTAATAACTTAAGGTAACAAAGGGATATGAGAATAACCATATGTTTAACACAAAATTAATGTGATTCTTAATAAAAGGAATAAATAATGAGCTCATACCTCCATCATCTGAAGTATACTTTGTCAAATGAGGTAAATATCAAGTATAGAACAATGTCACCAGAATTCCACCATTGGTATTGGATCACAGGCTTAGTACTGGATCAACACAGAGAATCATTTTAGTACCGGGCCAACACAGAGTATCGTTTTAGTACCGGATCAACACAATGTATTGTTTTAGTACCGAACCAACACAAAAATTGTTTTAGTACCGGATGAAGCTTTGACAAGATACCTGGAATCTTGTAGGCTTCTCTTCATGTCTAAACATGTTCTAAGGGTCAAGCTAGAGAAGATGTTAGCACTTACTAATGTGAATTTTTTCTGGTGAAAGATCATGCTAGAAAACTACAAACATCACACTGGTACAGAAATGTTGAAATTGCAGTGGAAGTGTCATAAAATCAGGCAAAAGAATCCAATGATCGAGCTCCAGGATCTGTAACAAGAAGGAAATTGTAGTTGGACAACCTCTTGTAGAGATGAAAAAACCTCCTCTTTTTGGAACCAGACTAACCACTGCTTCTGTTTCCACTTCCATTTTATTGGAAAGGAAATCCTAACTACTATTGTCATGTGTATTTTTCTCGAGCCCAGGTCAGTTAATGCTTGTCGGTGTTTTCAATTTTTAGGAGTCTGAAAAACTTAAAGAAAACTCCATCTACTATCATGCGGATTTTTCTCGAGCCCAAATCAGTTAATGCTTGCCGATGTTTTCAATTTTTAGGAGTATGAAAAACCTAAAGAAAACTCCATCAGGCTCCTTTTCCATGAGTAATCTACCAGGGTTGGATAAAGGAATAAAATTACACCTGGTAGATGTCCTCCTTATTTCTTATCTACATGAGAAAAAAATTAGCTTTTGTTTTTGTCAATAACACCACAATCACTATCTAACAACACGCCTATATAGACATATGTACAAAGTTGATTTAAATCACACAATAAAACTTACAGCGGTGGATCAACAGGAGGACAACTTCTCTTCCTTACTAATTGCATTTCAGAATTTTGAAGAACCTGTTTGATAAAATCATCTTTAGACAAAGGCTTATGATAAACTTTCAATCGATGCCCATTTACAATGAAGGAGGTCTGATCTTCATCAATGGTTTTTATCTTCACTGAACTATTTTCGTAAATTGTCTCTACTTCATAGGGTCCCAACCATCGAGTAGACAATTTACCCTTGAAATGCTTAAACCTACTGCCATACAGCATGGCCCAATCACCTGGCTGGAAATATTTTTTCTTGATGTACTTATGATTCCATTTAGTCCTTTGTTCTTGAATGAGTGTAGTCCTCTGAAGATCATCTTGTCTGATTTCATCAAGCTCATTCAACTGCAATATCCTTTGTTTTTTAGCTTCATCCAAATCCATCCCCAATTGCATAACAGTCCTGAAGGTTTTTACTTGAAATTCTATGGGAAGAAACACATGCTTCCCATACACCAATTCATAAGGTCTATGGCATGTTGTGTTTCTCCAATTTGTTCTATAGGCCCACAAGGCCGCAGGCAACCGATCAACCCAATCTTTATGGTGTAACCAAACTGTCTTGGTAAGTTTAGCCTCTATCACTTTTTTAGTTGATTCCACTTGTCCATTTACTTGGGGGTGATAAGGTGAAGATTTTCTATGTTTAATATGATATTGTTCAGTAATGGATTTGACCAAATTGGAGGTAAATTGGGTTCCTTGTTCTGTCACTATTTCTCGAGGAACGCCAAAACGAGTAAAGATATCTTCAAATATAAAATCAACAACATATTGTTCATTTGCAGAATACAAATGTTTATCCTCTACCCATTTAATCACATAATCTGTACATACCAATATTTACCTTCTACTTCGAGACATGGGGTAGATAGGTCCTAAAAAGTCCAAAGCCCATTTCTCAAAAGGTTCAGTTACTACCTGAGCTTGGAGAGGCATCTCATCACTTGCAGTTGGTTTCCCCATCCCCTGACAATCATCACAACTGGCCACATACTTCTTTGCATCCCTAAAAATGGTTGACCAATAGTAGCTTGACTATGGTATTTTGTATGTTGTCCTTGTTAGGATATTTAGACACTTAAGAGTTAGTTAAGATCTACTTGGTTTACTGTGTTGTTAGGTAAAAGTGTGTTTCTTTAGTATGCATTAGTATGCATTTGTAGTTAAGAAATCCGACGGTCACGATATGTTTCTGACATAGAGTGATCCAATGGTTGATATTCTCTTCGATCTTAACGACCATTGATCTGTGGATTAACACCCGATTGGTCCATGATCTCTATTTACAGAGCATGGAGGGTCATTTTCCGATGATCGATTGTGAGAAACTCTCTTGTAAAATCTCTCTGTAATATTTTTCTTTTGCATTAATAAACTGCTCCAAATGGTCGCGTTGGTTGGGGCCGTGTATGTTTCCCTGTAGGGGTTTTACCACATCAAAACATCGGTCTGTTGATATTTGATTTGGTTGTGTGAGTGGTTACTGAAGGTGTTATTCCTCTGTTGGAATACCTATGTTGTCGAACATGGTATCAGAGGCTATTTGAAGACCCGCTCCTGTTGTAGATCGAGATCGTGAAGTTGAGTTGCCTCATCTCCGTTTTCTTCCATTTCTGCGTCTGGAGCACTCGTTTAATTCAAAAATTCTTTTATTTCACTCGAAAATGTTTATGTTTTCCCAAGATACAACTATTTCAGCTAGATCCGGAGGTATAAAGTCTGAATACACCATTTTTAATTTTTTTGCAGAGAATTATTTTGGTTTTATATTGTTTGTTTCCGAGTTGCTACTCTTTTAGATCTGCGTATGATCTTTTCCCCGTGCCCTATGCTATCTCGTAAAATTAGAAACATATAGGAAAATGTGCATTTTCCAGGTAAGCTAACCGAGATCCAACCCTTGTTGTCATCAAGAAGCAAATTTTTTTTCTTGTGTGAAAAGAGTTTTTTTTAGCACGCTCTCCAAGGCCGTCAACAACAACAACAACCCTCTTGCTAAAAAACACAATATATTTTGCTAGCCTATTTGGTTAAAAGTTTCCTTATTGAGTAAGAGGTCTTGAGTTCAAGTATCTCTTTTTGTTACTTTTAAAAAAAAAAAGTTCACGGTTCGTTGTAAAGTGTATTTCACTTCAAGTATAAAAGTGAATCACTATAAATAGATTTAATATTTTAGAGTTATGTATTTTGCATGCAATTTTGTTTTATATAAAGTAACTTCATTGTAAAAGTGAACCCCACTTCTTTTTATAAAAGTGGGTCACTTCATAAAGCAACTTACACCATCATGTGGTCCTTTGGTTACCATTTATGCATTTTTTTTTAAAAGGCATAACTTTCACATCTGAAGTCCGTTTTCAGTGCCGTTTTTTTTAAAACCGCCTAATGTTTCAATATCTTTCCACACAGATCATCATTTTTAGTTTTTAAATCCATACTATCTACATATTTAATATGGTTTCTTCAAGTAATATTTTGTATACCAACACCAACTACTTCCAATGCAAATCCCATATGGAGGATTTATTAAGAAGTAAAGGCTTGTACCAGATTACCTTGGGAAAGGAAAAAAAAAACTAATGATGCTGATAAGAAAGTCGAATGGGATAATATGAATGACGAAGCACGTTGACTAATCATAATGTGCATCTCTCCTGATTTAAGGTTCCACCTTCAACAAATTGATAAACCCGATGAAGCTTGGGA
>JASDQU010227788.1:0-12521 GCA_032191745.1 Picea mariana | reverse complement strand
TGTCTATATGTTCTCTAGGATTTCCTAATCCATCATATTTCTCCATATATCTAGGTTCTTGTTATGCACTAAATCCAATGCATAGTAATCGTTTGCATTGATACCAATAATTGATCTTATCTTTGTGAGTACCCCACCAACCTATAGGTGTAGCCTTCAAAGAAATGTATAAATCGTGAAATCTATGACTTTTAAAAACTTCTGACTCAAACTTTGTTAAAAATATTCTAAATCATTCTCAAAATACAAAGTTGGAGGTTGTCTTACCTCTGTGCCAACCCATCTTAGTGTGTGTGTCATTCTTGCACATCTTCTGGTAGATATCTCATGTAAGAAATACTTCCAATTCTCCAGTATTGTATCTCAATATAAATCACATAACTATTGCTTATATAGCTAAAAATTCCATCCATTGTTGGGTTAATGTAGTCTTCCTCGAGCATTGTAGTTCTATACAACTAGTTTATCTCTTTTGTAATGAAATTATCAGTCACAGGTTAAACATATCTTCCTCCTTCTGAAGGATCTAATGGTGTTATAACTCTGTACTCTCCTAATTCAAAGATCATTTTCCTATTCTTCAAGTTGATGATAGTCTGATTTTCAAATGCACAATCCAGTCCCAACAATGTTGGATAATGTGCAGTATTATCCACTACATCAATCACTTCAAAGTATTCCATAGTGTGCACACCATCCAAATCCACCGGTATTCCTTTCAATCTACCAATTGGTATCACTCTATGTTGATTTGATAGCTTCAACTAAATAGGTGAATATCCCAATTTATGTTCCCCCACAGCTTCCCATGCCATCTTAGGCAAAACATTTACCTTAGACCCCAAGTATAATATGATGTCTCCCATATTAAAGTCTCCAATATTTTCATTCAACCTAAACTCTCTATTTGTTCTTGTCTTATTAAGGACCCAATTGACTATCTTTGGTTCTAGTTTTATTTCTTCTCCAGAATTTAACTTTTCTAACAGACTTTGTAATACTTGTAGAGATGTTTTATCATTAAATATATTCAAGCAAGACCCCGAATCATTTCTTAGATTAATTACTTGTTCTAAAGACTGATATCTACTAGTTTGATCAAATAAGTGAGGCACGTCATATACTGGTACATCATATCCTAGCTTTGTACATGAAGTGGAAGAAATATTATCCTTCAAAATTTCTTGCCTGGACTTCTTTAATGTCTCATTTTCCTTGAGTGCATCAAAATGTTGTTGATATGTTGTATTCTTTCTAACCCATTGGTGTTGGTCTTGATTCTACTTTGTTGAATTTTCTTTTGTCTTGGTTCCACCTCTAGTAAATATATTGATCTTGTTCCCATCCTCTTCTCTGGTTTCTAAAGAAATCCATTGAACATTTTGATTGTTCTCGTTCCTTTTTGCCTATATCTTTATTAGAAGTGTCAGACAATATTTTGTATTATGATTTGTTGCATGATAGTACATACATGTCGTCGGTGGTTGTGGAAAATAACTTGCGTAATTTTCAGGTTTATGACAATTGTGACAAGTTACTGGTCTTCTACCTCCTCCAAATCCTGTTCCTCCATGAACTCCTCCTTTGAATCCTCCTTTGTTACCTTGATTGTTTGTGCGAAGTGTATTGTACTGTGGTGCCTAATTATTCTACGACTATGCATTATTATACTGCGGTGGCGCTACAAAATTTTGCATGTTGTTATACTGCTGTGCAGGTTGACCTGTCTTAGGTTCTGTCTGCATCCTATATGTTTCATAGGTTCTCTCCTTCATTATTTCCAAGGTTCTAAAATCCTTGTCTTCATGTCCTACAAACTTGCAAAAATTGCAGAATGTATTCTTGGGAACCGTTTGATACTTTTAGATCATGGGACAATGATAAGGATCATGTCCATGCATTCTACATATCTCACACCATGGTCCTCCCGTACATAAATGATTTGAAATTCCTTCTCCCAAGTACTACGCAAATGTTGGGCACTCATTCGTATGATGTCCTTGTGTTCTGCATAAGGTACACTAGACATCTTTCCTCTTCTCCTTACCTTTGTTCTGATTCAACTAAAATTTTATATTCTTCATATTTGGAAACAATAAATTAACAAATAGATGTCTATGATGCATATCTATGATAAGATACTTAAACTTACCTTTCCACCACTTGAACTTCTGGTCAACCTCCCAAACTTACTCACTTGGATTCTGTTTGATTTGTAACATCTCATTTATGAACTCATCCTTTGAACTTGATCGCTAAAATTCATTATGTTATCACATAGAATTGAAAGGGTAAAAAATATTTTAGTTTTTTATTTTGAGTCATAGGTGTTCATTAAGTTATAGGTTTTATGTCCCTTCTCCATAAGTCATTTTTCATTTTTTTGTATGAATAATTTATGGTTAGTTTGGATTTGGTCTAAAGAGTCATTGGGTCATGTCTTGCTTTCATAATTGTTGGATAATCACCTTCATGAGTCACATATTTTAAATTCTCCATCACCAGCCTGACATGTCACTTTATCCATGTTGTACGCTGACCCATACTTTTGTCACCTTTACCCGTTAAAATGTCAAATCAAGTCTAATTTGTATGATGCCAACTCACTAGGAGAGTTTGCATCACTTTCAAAGGTACATGTTGCATTCATAGCCATCATTTAATTTATGAGTCATGTCATTGAAGATATCCTTGTTTTTAGAGATGATTTCTAAACCAATATCCAGGGATAATGTCATGAATGCTTTTAATTGTTTTCTCCAAGTGTACAAATCATTTTTTAGCTCAGCGCTGCGAAATGGTGTTACAGACAGGTGCTACGAACTGAATGGAGAAGGAGAGTTGAAGGTTAGGATACTTGCAGACACCATTTTTCAACCTCAAAGATACCAACTTCTAATTCAAGGTCACCAGATACTCCGTTAGTATTTTCTCCCTATTTGAAGGACATGAAAGAGTTTTAGTTGTTTTTCCCTTGTGGGTGCTACAAACTAGTGACGGGTGTTGCAAACTTCCTTATTTTTTGTTGTCAATTTCCCAAAAAATTGTGATATACTCTGAACTTCCTCATTAAACCTAATTCATCCTTGGGTTTAGGCCATGTTTTTCCACCATCCATTTCACCTCCTTTTCTTACTTTTCCCAAGTGCTGCAAAAAATAGTTCTGGCACTGTGAACTTTGTACCACAAGCCTAGCGTTGTGAACCCTCTGTTCCATCACCTTTTACAAATCTGTCTCCTATAATATCAACCAATTCAATTACACTCCTATTTGGCATACACTGTGAAATTAGTCACATGTGGAAGTCAACCTAAGTTTTGCAAGAGAGTAGTAAGGCTATGAACAAGTTTGAGGTTGATAAGGCATGTTCTGTAAAGTTTTGTTCTGTTATCCTTCATGATATTTTTTAATAGTATTTCCATTCATTTTCTTGATTGAAAGATACCTTGTCCTATTCCTGGAGGTCAAATGAGTTGAGAAACATAGAACTACCATATTGGGAAATATTATCTATTAAAACCCTAACCCTTTGTTTTCCTTGTTCCGTCTCTAACTATCATTAAATCTCATGGAATTTTTTTTTTGCAATCAACATTAATGGATACCCCACATCAGAGGAATGCTCACAAAGGAGGGAAAATTGTGAGAACATATCCCAACGACATGTGGATTTTTCATTCTGAACCCTTAATCAGGGAAGTTTTCCAAAGAGTAGGTTGATTAATTTTTGTCAAAAAATGCAAAGGGGGCACCCAGAGGTGGCTAGGGAGTTTTCCCTCAATTTTGATGGGAACAAAACTAAGGTTGGGACATTGGAGTTTGAGGTATCTGAATTATCCATCTCAGAAGCAATTGAGATACCTAACACTAGTGAGATATGGTTCAAGGCCATGACCCTGAATGTTTCATTTTCAAAGGAATTCCTCAAACCATAATACCAAGTGTAATACCCCTAGGATGAACCCCAAATTGTAAGTGTAAATGTAAAAATTATTATGAGTTGGTGAGTTGTTGATATAATTTTTCATGCACCTTCCATTTTATAGYGCACACATGTATTGCACACTAAAATGATGAAGTGTGCAMATTCCAYGATACAACGYGCAACAAAATTAAGYGCACACAATTTTGAGGCTAGGGAGCCTTTGTGTATATGWTGTGTTTTGTAGGYTGGTGAGCRAGTTATTATAAGMYAGGAGKCTTATGTTTTGAATTAGGAYAGAGAGCCTAGATGCTAAAGGCCTCTGATYCTAMTTTTGTATATGTATCATCATTAATATAATACATCACTGCATGTAGAAYGAYCACGATAAAAGAGTATGGGGGACTAAAATCCACTAGTTAGGGAAAGGGGAGGGCTAAAAGTTAAGGATAAGGGGCTAAGCTAGGGAGCTTAAGCCAAAAAGGAATATTATATTAATATTCCTTAAAGTATAAATTTTGGATAACTATTTTATCCTAAGTTCTAAGGATGGGGACAAGTGGACCAAAGTAACTCTCAACATGACAAGTGTCAAGTTGGAAAAATGCATACATATAGATTGTTCTTAGTTCATTTTTTTTTGGGGGGGGGGAATTCATTCCATCATCATTCAGTCACTCATTCCAGTGTCCTCCATACCTTCCTATAATTGTACCTGTATCTGTACATATACCTGTATCCATACCTATATTTGTATCTGTACCTGGTTAGCTTGGGAGCTGGACTAAAGAAGTGGGTTTTCAGGCCCATGGGATACTAAAGAGGCGGGTTGTCAGGCCCGTGAGAAATTTATCTCCATGTGAGAGAATTGTTGGGAATTTATTTCTTGAAGGTGCCAAACTGTAACTACATGGCTCTGAGATTTCTTGTTCGACATGTTTTTGAAGCCCCAGAAAGGAACTGGGGCAACCGAAGGATTGTTGAGAAGAGAAGGGGCACACTTCCTAGGTTGGGACAAGCATGTGGGGAATGATGGACTGTAGGTTTTTAGTTTGAGTTGGTTCCTACGATAGAGTCTTTCTTGTTCTATGAGATACATCATCCTCATTAGGAATCCCTTTACCTAGGTGGAGTTTAGTCCAAGCTTAGGGGTGACCCACTATTAAGAGTGATGAGAAGCATGGTCTAAGGATGAGAGGTTTGTGGAAGGTATTCACACAGTTGGTGATATTTTTACCAAGATAAGTGTCCATTTTGTGTTAAATTACATGTTGCATTATTATTTATGTGTTTATTTTTATGGGTTTTCCTGTGTGTGTTGCATGTGTATTTTTATTATTATTTTGTACAAATCTGTGCATTTGCAGAATGTATTAGTCTCTTATAAGTTTTATATATAAAGTTCTGCAATAGTTTATGTGTGTATATTTTTTTTTTTGTATACAGTTGGAAAAGTGTATGTGGCATAGCCTAGTTGGATGTTGGGGATGTTACACCAAGGAGACAATTTGTCAAATGGTTTGCCCATAAATCATATGTTGGAAGGATTTGATAATATGTTGAAGGTGATTCAAATATACTTCACCTGCGAAGGAATATTCAACATGATATATCAGTATCATATAAGGCTACTGCTACACTTCATAGGTAAAAATGCCATGAATCTCCCTTTATACCTATTTAGAAGTATTGGAAAAATGTCTGAAAGGGTTCAAGCCAAATAAAAAGAACTTGATACAAGTGTCTTCCATTCAGGCCTTATAAATATTCTAGTGATGGAGGAATTAGGAAAGAAAAGCATGGATTTGGAATCATTTATTACCTCTTCACACTTCTAGCTAAATGTTGCTCCCACTCCACAGTCTAAAATGCAAATCCCTCTTTATATTTACAAGACTGTAAATTCAAAAGTGAACAAGAAAGGGAAGAACACCAATACTATTAGAGGTGATAAAGAAACTTAGTATCATGAAGGAGGAGGACATTCAAAATATTCCAAGAGAGAAACTTCACCTATGCCAGATCCTAGTCCAGTAGAGGCTCCTTCAACTTAAGATACAAGTTTGAAAGGAAGGAAGCTGGTCTTTCCTTCACCCAGTGCAACTTACAAGGTCAAAGCCAGGAGGCCTCTTACTAGAGCACAACCAAATATGATATCCTCGTGAAACAGGATGCATTAAGAGATTCATCCAAGAGGAAAGGTAAATCCATAGTTGTTGCGAAGCCTATTGAAATAATTGATACCACCACTCCTCAAAAGGAGAGAAACCATACTTTTAAGAGGCTCAACAGACAACTTAAAGAGGCAAGGGTTATAATTTATGACATGAAGAAGGGTGAGTTGGTTGCAAAGAAGAAGCTTAATTGATCTGGATTTAGGAGTGGAATGAACTGATTAACAGACTGAATACAATAAACACAGAGATATCAAGAATAACACAAATATCTAGTGAACAATATCTTCTATTGAATAATGAAATTGGATGAAACTATAAAACTGTAGAAATGAAACACTTACTTGAATGGTGGTAGCTATCTGACGCAGACCCCCAAACCCCCAGGTTGAGGTCCGCACAAGATCGTTCTATTCTTCCCTTTTGAGTCTAATTAAATCTTTGGTTTCCCCTCAGGAAATACCTTACACACACAACACTGTATCCACAAGTCCCTATGAGTTGAGCTCGCTTGAACAAACACTAGGCACCAACTCAAATCTTCTGATCAAACAATATGATCACACCTTTCGTGATTTTGGAACTTCGGATTTCGCGACTTCGTGACTTCTCCTTCCGAGTTTCTCAACCTTTCAATTGTCGAAACCCAAAATTCCAATTCGCCGAAATTGTTATCGCATCTCGCAATTTCGGGAATCTCGGAACAAAGAAACCCAATCCCTTTTCCTCAAAAATGCCAAAATGTTGAATTTTGACACGCTATCTAATGCTGGTCCCACAACAGAACTTTCCACCTTTTCAGAATTTCGGACTTCGCGATTTCACGAATCCAAATGCAAGGCTCTCCGTCCTTCAACTTCTAAACTCCGAAATGGTCCACAAGGTTTGACTCCACCAATTGACGTAGACACACCATCTGTCACCCCTACGGTTTTCTACCTTTGATATAGACTACTGCCACCTATCACCCTTTTAGGATTTCAAGACTTTTTCTCCCAAAGCACTGTCTCCTCCGTTTCCCGATGCCCAGAGTGTCGAAATCCCAAAACTCTAATCCAACTCCTATCGTGACTCGTGACTTTGGGACTTTCATTCTACTGCATTCGACTCCTCATCGCTAGGATCTCCAAAATGTCAAAATGATTTGACAGCCTGTGCAAAGCACAATCAACAGTCTACGTTGATTCTGAATCCCAGAGTGGAAATCTTGCCTGCCTCTAACCATCCTGCAACTTGCCTGGATCCTATGGTCCTTGTGAATTTGGGAATTATCCACAGAGAATTTCAACCACTCGTTCCCTCCTTGGAGGTTTCTGTGAGATGACCAAAATATCCCTTTTCCTGCACTTGACCTCTGCAAAGTGGCTTCGCTCTGTCTCCTTTTGAAGTATTCAAAGATGCTACTCCCTTTGAGCTTTCTTTGCAAACTCGAGTCTTCAAAAAGAATCCTGCACACACTCCTTGCGACAACCTTCAAATACTCCTAAGTATTTGATTATCTCGACTCTGTGCACCCTCTTGCAACAACAGTCCTTCAACTCACCCCCTTAGTTGATAAGTTCTGAGATTTCAACCAACCTACGCACACCTTGCATGGATTCTATGCCTCACTTTCACTTTTGTGGAAATGAGAACAACAGTATCTTTCCTGAGCTTTCAGAGATAATCTCTGAACCTCCATCAATGCACTCCTTGCAGACAATTTCACTGCACTCCTTGCAGGAACTTCTCTCACTTAGGTTGAGAAACAATTGAAACTCATTCTCTCTCTCTCTCTCTCAGACTTCAAACATTCAACATGAAATCATACATTCACACAATATTAAAGCAAATGCATAACAGAGAGAATAAACAACCATAAGCATACCATTCAGCATGAATACACAGAAAGCATCATAACACCATGCATCTGAATCAAAGATCTTTTCATTAATTCAAACTTCTGTACATGGGTTCTTCTCTACTACTCTCTGCTTCATCTCTATGCTCAATGATCTCTCTCTCTATAATGTTACAATGATACAAAGGTGAGGGTGGCTATAGTCGGTTTTCCCTCCTACACTCTAAACTGTCTAATTTGGAATTTAAATCTACCTACTTTCATTAACTATGAATAAATGCCTTTTACATCAACAGATGAGAGAAAATCGCTCTTGATCCGTTTACATCCTCCAAAATATAAATGCAAGGTATGCCTTCTAGCTATTTCATTAATATTTCAAAATCATCCCAAATACTTTTGCAACGTGCCGAAATGTGCTGGCGCTTCTCCCAGCTATCTTCCGCCTTCACGCTCGTTTGCTGCTGGTGATGCTCTTGCATCATACTGCCTTGCTTGAAAATTTTCATGGACTCCTATTCATGAGCTCTCGCATGGTCTGTCCATGCTTCCAAATTTCTGCTTCATTTTCCCAGCTGGCATCTTCAACTGGATGTCCCTTCCATTTGACCAAGTACTCAAAATACTCTTTCCTCCTGGTCTTCTTGCTGACTCTCTTGTCAAGTATACTTTCCATTTGTGGCCTTTCAACTACATGCATTTGTTTAGTTCACTGAACCTCTGTCTGTTCATTCTCCGCACCTGCTTCTCCAACTCTGTAGGGGTACAAATCTGAGATGTTGAATATTAGTGAAATTCCGATCCCATCGGGTAATTCAATCTCATATGAATTTACCCCAAATTTCTTCAAGACCCTGCATGGTCCAATCTTTTTCATTTTTAGTTTGTTATATGTTCCCCTTGGGAACCTTTCTTTCCTCAGGTGTGAAAGAATCTAATCACCGACTTCAAACTGAAGTTCTCACCTGTGTTGATATGCTCTGTGCTTTTATTCCTGGTTTGAACTTTGCAATCGCTCCTTGACTTGGCTGTGAAGCTCCTTCATTGCTTCTACAAAATTCTCTTCACTAGCACTCCTGAATTCATTTTGTTCCGATCCTTTCAATTCATAAACTCCTCTTGGCTGCATTCCATACACGATTTGGAATGGACTCTGCCCTGTGCTTCTATTGATTGAATAATTATAAGCAAATTCCACCTATGGAAGAATGTGGTCCCATTGACTATGGTGTTCAGTCACTAGGCTCCTTAGCAAATCTCCCAAGCTCCTGTTCACAATTTATGTTTTCCCATCTGTCTAAGGATGATAAGCTGAGCTAAATGAAAAAATTGTCCCCAACTTCTTCCATAAAGTCCTCCAAAAATTTCCTACGAACTTGGTGTCTCGATCTGAAACTATACTTCTTCGTAAGCCATGAAGTCTGACAACTTCTTTGAAAAATAGGTTCGCAATATGAGTTGCGTCACTAGTTTTATGACATGGTATAAAATGTGCCATCTTTGAAAATATGTCTACCACCACAAATATCAAATCAAATACTCTTTGTGTCCTTGGTAGCCCCAATATAAAATCCATGCTTATGGCATCCCACGACCTCTTAGGTATGGGTAATGGCTGATATAACCCTGTGTTCTACCTTTTCCCTTTTGAGTGTTGAAAAATCCTGCATCTGTCCAAAAATCTTTTGACATCGGTCCTCATCCCTGGCCAAAAATATGAGCTATTCAGTTTTGAGAACATCTTGTCATGACCGAAGTGTCCGGCCAATCCTCCACTATGTTTTTCTTTCAGCAGATTCTCCCTCATGGAGAATTTTGGAATACATAATTGATTTCCCTTGAATAATAATCCATCCTGGATCATATATTCAATCCACTGGCTTCTGTCCCTGAGAATTGGATTCTCAAACGCTTCATATGCCTCTTTGAAATCTAGATCATCTCTGTACATGTCCTTGAGGTTATCAAAACCCAATGTTTTGACTCTGAACTCCTGCGTAAGTAAACATTTCCTGCTCAGGGCATCAACAACTTTGTTAGCAGTTCCAAAAATATGCTTAGTTACAAAAGTAAAATTCTGCATGTATTCAACCCATTTTGCATGCTTCTGGTTCAACTTGTCGTGTTGAGTCACAGATTGTAAGGCATGATTATCACTGTACAAAAAAAACTTTTTAGGAACCAAATAATGCCTCCATTTCTTCAGCGCTTATATGACCGCATAGAATTCCTCGTCATATGTGGAGTACTTAATCTTCGCTTCATTCAATTTCTCAATTTCTCACTGAAGTATGCGACTGGTCTATCATCTTGGCTCAAGACTGCTCCAATTGCAAATCCGCTTGCATCATACTTAACCTGAAATGTCTTTCTAAAATCCGGCAGAACCAAAAATGATTTCTTTGTGATCTTCTTCTTCAACAAGTTGAAACTCTTCTCTGTTTCTTCTATCCAGTGAAAAGATTTGTGTCTTTTCTTCACCGTATCCATCATCGGTGCGCTAATTCCACTGAAATTTCAGATGAATTTTCTGTAGAAACTAGCTAATCCATGAAAGCTTCTAACTTCAAACACACTTTTCGGCGAGGGCCAATTCTTAATCGCATCCACCTTCTTCGGATCCATTTTCAGCTCATTTGTAGAGATAACAAAACCCAAATAAATGAGTTATGTCCTCATAAATGACGATTTCTTTACATTTATCAACAACTTCTCTTGCTGTAATCTCCTCATCACTTTAGCCAAATGCTTCAAGTGCTCTGTTTCTGTTCTACTGAAAATCAGTATATCATCAAGATATACAATGACGAACTTCCCGATAAACTCTTTCAGGACTTCATTCATCAAACTCATGAAAGTAATAGGTGCATTTGTTAAGCCAAATGGCATAACAAGCCATTCATATAGTCCTTCATTCGTCTTGAATGTTGTTTTCCATTCATCACCTTCTCTCATATGGATTTTATGATATCCGCTTTTCAAATCAATCTTTGAAAATAACTTTTCTCCACTCAAGCAATCCATCAAATCATCCATCCATGGCAATGGAAATCTATATCTGATGATAATCTTGTTGATTTCCCTCGAGTCTTTGCACATCCTCCAGCCTTCATCTTTCTTTGGCCTGAGCACTGTTGGAACAGTGCATGGACTCAAGCTCTCCATAACCAATCCTTTGTCCATTAAATCTTGGACTTGTTTCTTGACCTCTGTAGCGTCAATCTATATGCGGCTTTGTTTGGTAAACTAGCTCCAGGTATAAGATCGATGTGATGACTTATACTCCTGATCGGTGGCAACAAACAAGGTAGTTCGTCCACCACTATATCAGCAAACTCTTCCAGTAACTTCTGGATTTCCTCTGGTAAATCATCCACTCTTGTACTGGTTAAAACAATTCTAGGCTTCCTAACCACAATGAATTGTGTATCTTCCTTCTTCTTAACCTCCTTATAAAGTTCCTTCCCACTCATGAGAAGTACAGTGTTGCTTACCTCTAGCAGTGTTGCTTACCTCTAGCTTCACTTCTTTATCCTTAATTGGCAACAACATGTGAGTTCTCCCATTCTTCTCCAGGGTGTATGTATTCTTTCTCCCATCATGAATCACATTCCTGTCATATTTCCAAGGTCTACCCAACAATAGATGACAAACATCCATGGGAATGACATCACATAGTATTTCATCCTTATATCCTCCTATTTTAAATTCAACTAAACATTGTTTAGTGACATTTACCTGATGTTCTTTTTGTAGACACAAAACTCTGTATGGGCTTGGATGTTCAATAGTCTCCAACTCCAGCTTTTCTACCATCTTTGCAGAAACAAGATTGTCTGTGCTACCACTGTCCACGATGACTTTGCATACTCTGTCTTTGGTCTTGCAAGTAGTCCGAAAAAGTCTGTTACTTTGGGCTGGGTTCTCCACCTCCTTCTCTGGCTTCAAGATAAATTTCCTCATCATCAATGATCTTCCACCCTCAACATCTTTTTCCTCAACATTCTGTCCTTGTGATTTGGCAATGTGAGTCTCACCTCCTTTCTTTCTATCTGGACATTCATAGGATTTGTGTCCATTTTTTCCATACGTAAAGCATTCTATTTCTCCACCTCTGCCTCTTCCTCTTCCTCTGACTCGAGGAAAAGTGTTTCTATCAGCATACTTCCCTCTCTGTGAGCTTCCTTCTCTCTCAGTTTGAGTTTGAGGTTTCTTCCCCTCTTCTTGAGGTCTCTGAGCTCTGTCTTGGGAAATTGTCTTGCCTCTGGATTGACTTCTACTAAGGCCTCTTTGACCTTGCTTTCAGCTCAACTTTTCTTCAGATTTTAGAGCCATATGATAAGAATCTTACATTTCAAATGATCATCATGCTCATCTCATCCTGAATGTCATATCTCAGACCATTCATATACCTGACAACCTTTTCTTCATCGCTTTCCTGATGACCTGCTTTGATGTTTAGTTTGTAGAATTCTTCAGTGTACTCTTGATCCAGGTGGATATTGGTGGCCACCCACCTATTCCACTTGGACCCCCACCATTACTTCTTTCATTTTTTTAGTTTTCGCACAGTTTACTATTTTT
>JASDQU010227786.1:0-17223 GCA_032191745.1 Picea mariana | reverse complement strand
CCAATTTCCTATTTTGAGATGTGGTTTGATGATACTTCTACTCATACCAATGAGACCGTCTCAAGTCATGCATCCTTTATATCTCGGAGTCTGCAAGCACAAGGCCATCATACTCATGACACTGCAAAAACATCTACCTGCGATGAATTAATAATAGAGTCGTGCAGGAACACAGTACCACCTCAGGAAGGGCCTACCTCTGCCGATTACACTCTTGGCTCCGGCGACATCACCATCCCTGCTGTCGTTGAAAGCGAGTTCTGGAATGAACAAATTGACTATTCCTCGTTCAGTGCATCCGCTGGATTAAGTGTATGGAGCAGTAGTCATTCTTATTCAAATAGAGATGATTGGTCTCATATCGTCTATCCAGGAGCTTATATCGGTCATGAAGCAGGTATTAGTAGAATAGAAGATTACAGGAGCCTGTATGAGAAAATAGCCAATAAGTTATGCCCCCCACTTAGTTTTTGCTCTCAATTTGATGCACCATCCATTAAACGGCCCGCTGACACATTAACGATTTTCAGACTGAGGATGATTCCAGGGATCGCTATGATGTACGATCTCAATACTGCCCCCTCTCCTGATGTTGATGATATCTATTTTAGCAATGTAATATTAGAATAATGTAGAATCAAATGAAATTGGTTTAATATTTTGTAACACAAATGATAATGTAGTGTTAAGTGTGAGGTTTTAGAAGCAAGTTAGGTGTTGTAGAAAAAAAAATTCTCCATTAAAAAGTATTAAAGGGTATGTTCAAATAATCTAAAAACTTCTATAATTTATTATAAATTTAGAATGTTGTTCTTAGTTTGTTGTACAAGAGGGTAAATTTAGTTTGTTCTATAATTTATTATAAATTTAAAATATTTTATATAGTTTATTATATAACAAAACAAATTTAGTTTGTGAATAATTTGAGATCCACAATATTAAGAGTTCTATCTCATATTTTATTGAACTATAAATGCAATGAAATTCTCATGATGAATCATCATGTTTTCTGTTGTGAACATTATCTCAATGTAGATCCTCTTGTTCTTAGTTTTATGCTTTAATTTGTAATGCACTCTATTAATAATCTGCTCATGTCTTCCATCTTGAAGCTCGCTTCATAGATGATTACAATTACAAAGTAAAATTATCAGTTTCCGAACATTGAATGAAATTCTCATGATGAATCATCATGTTTTCTGTTGTGAACATTATCTCAATGTAGATCCTCTTGTTCTTAGTTTTATGCTTTAATTTGTAATGCACTCTATTAATAATCTGCTCATGTCTTCCATCTTGAAGCTCGCTTCATAGATGATTACAATTACAAAGTAAAATTATCAGTTTCCGAACATTGTAATTACGTTCAATCGTTTGTCTTGTTTCTAAATATTTATATATCTCCATTTTCAAATCAATATAATACTTCAATAGAACTCTTGAGCCAAAATGTTTGGTCAATTTTTAACTGGACTTGCTTTGATGGTGTATTATTCTCAATCATTCGTGCATTACAAGTCATAATAAGTGAGTAAAACCCTCCATACCACCCTTGTAACTATAAGCACTATGAAGAATTCTTACATGCCAAATGTCATAGGGTTACTATGTAAATTATAAACACTATGACGAATTCTTACATGCCAAATGTCATAGGGTTATTATGTAAATTCCATGTGTAAAGATAAGAGTGGAAAATTTGAGAGCAAGGATAAGAATACAAAATTTAAGAAAAACTTGCACTTAAAAAGATTAGATCATTCTCCACACTCGATAAATCTTAAGTTAAGATCTATCCTCTAATTTTATTTCTTTCCTAGTAAAATAGCTTGATATTTTTAAAATTATACTTTATATATTTAAATATATTAAATATGTTTTTATTAAAAATACCATATAATTGAAAAATTATATATAAAGATTATGCTATGTAATTATATACAAAATTTAATTAATTTTATTGAAAATATTTTGAAATATCTTTATTATTAAAGTGATTATCTTTAATATATTTAAATAAGCAATTATAATTTAACATAGTATTTTTATTAAATATATTTTCATAATTAATTATAATAAATTATAATGATTATTAACTATCTCATAAATAATAATAATAATAATATTGTTAAATTATTATTTTATTATTTTATAATAATATTTTATAACTAAAAATAATAATTAAATAATATATAATGAATGGAATGCAAATCTAATGCTAGAATGTACCATGTTATATGTGTAATACTTTCATTTTAATATCATGTTCATCATCATAGATATGTTAATGTTGCCTCACCCTTAAAAGTCTAAATGGTTAAATTCTTGAATTACTATATTGGTCACTCAAATGTAAAACCAATTTATTTCAAAACTAAATGTAGACATGTTAATCTTGGATCACCCCTAAAAGTCTAAATGGTTGAATTCTTGAAATAGGATATTGGTCATTCAAATGTAGAACTAACTAACTTATTTCAAAACTAAATTAAGCATTTTGACCATTTGACTTATCAAGCACTCAATCATTGAATTCATGTACGAAGTTTCGTGAGAAAGTCATCCATCTGATTTATGACAATATGGGTTGAGTGTAATGATCTTTGGAGAAAACCGTGAGTCACGAAAGCATTGCAGAAGAAGGAAAATAAAGTTTAACTGGAGCGGAGAGTAGTTTTACAGTTAGTAAAAAGTGAGGAAAAAATAGAGTTTAGTGTTGGAAAATGTAGGCATCCATAGTTGGTATTGAAGACAACTTGCTGACACTAGTAATGATTCTAAGAATGGGGTTATCATGTTTGTAAGTGACGTTTTGGTGATATATTATCCAAAGAGAATTTGTAAATGTTGTCTAAGCACTCTTGTTGCAATTACAATTCCTACAGCCCCTAACAAAGATATTATTGGTCACCCTATGCTAGAGCCCTATATAGGATGGACATTGTCTGAGGGAGTCATATCCCTTGGGTTATGTAGACTAATGGGGAAGCGAGATGGGCAGTTGGAATGGTTGCAGGAGTCAGCTCACTATATTTCAGTGAGTTTTGGGTTGTTCGAGTGGATTGTAGACACCTATAGGAGACTTCAATCCTTGTGGGCTCATTGCCCCATCTTGATGGTGGATTTGTGTAGAGATAATTGATGCAAAAAATACTATCGTTGGGTGGAACATCAATTGTTTTCATTCAACTATGTAAAAGAGTTTTAAAATATCAGTGTTTTGATCACTTTTTACTTACTGTTAACTCTTGTTTGTGAATGCTTCATTTTAATCTACATTTTGTGTGATTGAATGGTGGTGTGCATGCTTAAATAATATGCTTTCATGAATTTAGAATTATTGATAATCACTTGAATCATTTTTGGCTATATTGTGTGGATGCATTCATATTAAATTGTTATTAGATTTATGTATTCCACATACTTGTTTAGTATGTGCCCCAACAAGGTAATTGGCTACATTGCATATTTCTTGTAGAATTCTAAGATAAGTAAACACATATTTCAAGTATGTGAAGCTAGAGTTCTCACTCTCATCAATGTTCTCTCATATTTCTATTTATATCTAGTTTTAAGTTTTTATATCCCTATTCAAGATAACAAATGGTTGATATCCCTTTGCGTATGTGGATTTATGATTAAAAATTTATTTATAAAGCTAAGAGTCTATAATAATCTCAATAAAATTTGTATACACTATAACCACAATTCTTCTTGTCAAAAAGAGCATTGAAATATATTTTTTACCTATTTCATCCCAATTGCTTAGTGAAATTTTGTATTAAATTAAAAAATATAGTAGAAATTTGTTAGTTTGATATACATGTTAGAATGGAGATTGAAGTGTCCTCGAAGTGACCTAACTAGTGAGGTACATATTGAGATACATCAATATTTTAGTAGTTTTCTATTACATTGGATTTGTTTCCATGGAACAATGCTAATGGTGAGATTATCGATACATGTTTTGGCCATTCAAGGGTACCTATAAGAAAATTTGTAAAGAGCCTAGTTGCACAACGGTCATGTAGAGTGTAGAAGAGAGCAAAACTTCCATTTGGAGTCAAATTTGTGCATTGCAACCTATAAATCTAATGGACAATGTGTTATACTTGACCTTACAAAAATACATTGAAGGGATCTAAATGGAAGAAATTCTAATGCTCCATTTGATTATTATGCCCCTTTAGGCATTATGGATTGTGTCCCTGAATAACTCTTATTTGTGTGTTGTAACTAATAATAAAAGGAAAACTAAAAATCAAATAAACAAGTTGCCATTTGGGTTGTACTTCTCATGATGGAATTTCAATAAAGGCACCTCATCATAAGCATTTCCATGTGATGCAAGTATTTTTATGATGATATGTTGGCAGGCCATTGTGAAACCTAAATTTAAGGCTCAATCTTATACCTCATAGTCTCAAAGATAGATGGATAGTGTGTTGTTCTTAGTCTCACAAACTAAACTTGTAGGATATATCAAAAAGATATTTTGATTCTATGTTTTATTTTTATTTCGTTGAGGGAACTATGGCCTATTTTTGTGAATGGCCTTACACCGTGACCTGTCATTTGTGATAAAATCCAAATCAAGCATGAGACGATGAACCATCATTTGCGTTTGAATCCTCTCAATATAATAACACTAAGCATTATCTTGTAATGCATGTTTTCGCACCACACAACTATACTTTTGTTGATTTCTAGATGTAAGTCTTTCCCAATGGAATGAATTGTAAAAAAATCTTTTAAGGGTCAACTTTGCATATTGCATCCCTACGAGTTGATGTGTATTGTCTTGTCATATTACTCACCAAAATACACTTCCAAGAGATAATGTGAAGTTATCATGATGATCCTTTTGTTTTGTATTCCCCTAGGAGAACTATGGCTTTTTCCAGTGAATAACTTTGGCCTATGAGTTGAAAATAATAATAAAATTGAAAGTTGGTATTGAATTGATGAGTCCTAAATTATATTAGGAGTTCCCTTCTCATATGTTGCTTCCGAAAGTTGGTATTGAATTGATAAGTAGTAAATTATATTACGAGTTCCCTTCTCATATGTCGCTTCCGATCAGATAGTTATTTTTCCTGATGATTTTCTTAACTATGGTTTTCCCTTGTCGCAGGCGTTGTAAAACTTGCACTTATGGGTTAAATTTTCACATAGTTGTGCTAAAAGGGCATGGATAATGTGTTGACCTTAGCCATGAAAAAATAAATTCATAGGAGATGAGAAGAGGGTATTTTGTTTCTTTCTTTATATTTATTCCCCTAGGATGACTCCATGTTATTTCCCCAAATGATTCTATCTCATGAGTTATAACCCATGTTAAAACCCATAATCATGAGTTATGACCGATGTTAAAACCCAAAATAATCTTCAAATGAGTGATTAATTTATTGCATTAGACTTTTCATAACTAAATAGCACTCGCAACACCTCTCACACAGATTTCCCTCCCATGAAATATCTTTTTATATTATTTGAAAAACTAGGGTTTTTCCTAGTGAAAGAATTTGCATCACTTCCATTTCGGGGTCAACATTGAATATCATAGTCATGGAAGTGAATAGACATTGTTTTGGATCAAAGTCACCAAAATATTTTTTTACAATCTAACATGAGGTGATTATGTTTCTCCATTTTGTTTGTATGTGATTAATTGCACTCTAAGTATTATCCCCAAATGACTTAAAGCCATTGTTTTGAGTCGTGAAAAATCCTAAATTATGCATTAGATCGATGATTTGTCAAGTGAGTGGGATATATCATGAAATAATATATCTAGGGGATCTATTTTTATGATTGTTTCCTTATCATTGTTAATCTCTATACACAACCCCATGTTAAGTATAAAACCCCTTATTAATCCCTATATATTGAATTGTTACATTTCTAAGTGTTATATTAGTAGGTTAGATAGAATCCTTCATTGTACCCTTTCATTATAATTGTACCCTTTATCTCCTATATACAAAGTAACGAGACTTAGTCTTAAGATTATCTTATCTCATCTTGTAGATTTAATATCTTGTAAAAGGATATTTCCCCTTAAAGTGGACTATTATTCATTGATTTTTTATCATTTTCAGGGCATTGGTTCATAACATTTGGTATTACAAGATGGGTTGTAAGTTTTTGTTGTTTCAATCAAGTCATATTTGAATTTTAGCTATAAATATTTTCTTGGAGCACATGTGTTGACCAAAATTTGGTCACCTATAGGTTACCTCTCTTGCAATAATAAAACAAATGATAGTGGAAGATTTAAATTTTTGAAACATTATAAGTTCATTGTGTAGCCCTCAGTCTCATCTTCATCATGCATTTTTCATATAATAAATCTAATTTTGTATGCTAAAGATATCTAGGTTTAATGCTTAAGAGGAAAATAACACCTCTTCCATGTGGATTAAAGCTAATATCTTGGAATTGCATTTAAATATTTGGGTCCAAGACCCTGATTTTCTTCATTAATTTTTCAGACCCAAGACCTATAACTTTGTTCAATTTTATGAGGCCCAAGCCCCATATTTTTCTTCTTGTTTGCAGCTTATAAAACCCTTAAAAAATATACTATTATATCCTCCCCCTTATCTAGTTTATTTATTCCACACATACTCTTTGATAGGGAAAGATTCAACTCACCCCCTCACTTCCCTCACCCCACGAGACCATGACACGCATTTCCCACCGCTCTCACTTCTTCTCCCCTCAAATTACCCCCTCACTTAAACTCTCAGCCCATGCCCCCTCACCAATCCAAACTTTAGAAATTTTCCTAAGTCCTTTTAGACTTTCGATTTCACTCACCCCTCCCCCTCACTTTTCTCACTCCAAATTTTTTTTTTTTTTTTAAATAAAATGGGACCTTTCTATTAAAACTTAACCCAAAAAGAGAGATACATGCCGGTTATGGACCAGGTGTCCTGCCTGTAAAGGAAACCAGGACACCTGGCTATGTCACAGTGACAAGTCAAAAAAGGATGTGAAGCATAGAGCCACCCTGCCCGTAGGAAACCAGGGGGCGTAATTTTAACTAACAGTAGTCTGCTAATGAAGTATCTAAGACTATGTCTACTGACAACTAGAGGACTCCTGTCCTGAGAAAATATAACAGTAAACTTTAAGAAAAACATGCTAAGTTTGAGACCTGTTATCCGGGGCTTTCTTTGTCTGCCTGCGCTGCTGGAGCTCGAGTCGGAATGGCGTATGGCTGAGCACAGGTAGGACACATTTGCTTGGGCGAGGCACAGGAGTGGGCTGTAAGAAGCATATCCAATCTCTGGTTGGTGCAGACCACGCGAAAGATTAAGTCTTCGACGAGGCTTCTGAGATCGAAGATAAGGGGCAGTTGCTCCGGAGGCAAAGGAGGCGGCGAGGTCGACCGTGGCTGAGCTTCGACAGGACCATGACTTTCCTCGTGCTGAACCGGTTCAGCTTYCGTTTCYTGTTCCTCTTCAATGGTGCAATGCGCTGGGCCAGGGTCGCTCTCCATCGCCTGCTCGGAAGAGGTGCTGCCTGGAGGAGCGATACCGAATACACAGGCAAGGGGGTCCCAATCATCGGGGTAGGTGACCAATCTCTGGTTCGAGAAGTCCAGAGGGAGCTGAATGCTTGGTTCCTCTTCAATGACTGTGCCAGGTGGTGAATTCACTGCTCGAGATGCCTGTCGACGTCTTTTTTTGGCTAGAGACAAAGCGCTCTGAAATTCCCTGTGGCGTTTCCAGCGGGAGGCAGCTGCATACCATCCCGCTCCTCTGCATGGCTTCCCCCTCAGGCACGGCATGGCCGGAACAGAGAGGAGAGCCGAGAGATCACTCTGCACAGAAGTCTGGTCGAGCATAATGGAGCTCGCGACGAGGTTGATGAGCCCAAATACTATCATAAACACCATTAAATTTCCGAGCTGAGTGCGCTGACGGATCGGACCGCGGGTGCTCGTGCTGAGGAGCTCCATTCTACGGAGATGGCAGGGGGTGACACGCATAATGAATCGCGGAGTGTGTGGGGAGGACGGTAAATAAAGGCCCTCCGCCTCCCCTCGCGACCTCCCCTTGCCACGTCGCTCCCCCTTCCTGTACTCGTGTCATCCCATCCGGGGTATTCTCACTCCAATTTTTACCCCTCATCTCACACTTAGATTATTTTTAATCTTATGTCAATCTCATGGGGGCAGACTAACCCACGTCCCCTTCATTCCTCACTCTTTCATTCGCTGTGACACCTACAAACACCCCTCCCCCCGTCACATTTCCCCCTCTCTTGTTCACCCTCCCACACTTAATACATTTCACCTTTAATTATTATTTCCCAATTTTTAATTACTCACCTTTAAATTTATGAATTATTTTAATTACTCACCTTTAACCTTTTGCCATGTGTGATTTTATTGGATGACACATGGCAGATTCTTATTGGAAGATTGTTGATTTTAATGGATGACACATGGCAGATTCTTATTGGCAGATTGTTGGCTTACCGAGTGATGAAATGTGGTGAAATTTGGATGGGTAACTCATCAATGATGACTCGATGTATTGGTGGTTTACTAAGCGTGAGGTGGACGATGACTCGATTCCAAAATTATTATTTTATTCAACAATTTTCTAAGGGTCGAATCCTCCAAGCTCCATAATTATCTCTTCAATGTTTCTTACTAATTCTTTGAAATATTCAGTGTTATAAAATATCAAAACTCAAGTGATTCTATGCATGTGGCATAATATTTTACCACAAAGGCCAAATTTTCATGAATAAAAACAAAAATTGATCAAGGGCCCATATTTTCCCATATCATCATATCAACGGTGGTTGAGTCACAATTTTGTAGACAGCATAACTTGAGCTCAGGGTGTCTGAATCACATAAACATTATACCATTGGAAAGGTATTTCAACGTAGAATATTGTGGTACAATTTTAAAAGGTCAAAAGGTATTACATTTTTCTCGTAATTTAAAATAGAAATAAGTTTAATTTTTAATGGCCATGCATGACAACTGAACTTCACGAGTTCATATCTTGAGATGGGAAACATTTATATCATTGGAAAAATAAGATGATGAAAATCACATGAGGTGTAATTTATATGGTTTAAAATTTGATTTTCACTTCCATAAATTTGAATTTAAGACAGAGCCCGACTATTTTAAAGGCAAATTAATTGAATTTTGAAAAATAAAAATTATTTAAATATGTTTATTAAAAAGGTAAAGGGACCCATTTTAGATATGCATATATTGATGATGTAATTTTTTTTAATGAGGAATTAATGAGGATTTAATTAGTTGAATTTTGAAAAATAAAAATTATTTAAATATTTTTATTAAACTGGTAAAGGGACCCATTTTAGATATGCATATATTCATGATGTAATTTTTTTTAGTGAGGAACTAATGAGGATTTAATTAAAGATAATACTTGATGCAGGAGCATCCACACCTCATCAAGTGAGCCAGCGCGCAGAGCAAGGAAAAGACAGCTAGACAAGCCAACAAAACTTATTTTTGAATTTTTACTTTGATGGAGTTGCGCCAAGCATTAATGAGCTGATGTAATGAAGCGCACTTGTATATGTAAGTGGACCTTGAGACGATAAGATCACGTCCTTATTAGCTGAGGCATTTAATAGAATTAATGTTGTTAGATAGGAATTTAATTGTAGATATGATGATTCCAGTTTTCGAGGGAAAACGAAATATAGACACCCTCTATTGTATCATTGTAACATTATCAAGCATTCAGGAGCAAGAAGAGAGCAGTGCAGAGAATTCGTAGAGGACACCCATGTACAGATTGAATTAATAGAAGGAGAGCTTTGATTCAATTCCATGGCTGTGATTATTCCATGTGTGTTGTTGATATTATGCTATTGCATATTTGCTTCTTGTTATGCTTTTGTTTTATTTGTTGTGTATGTGATTTCATGGTAGATTTGAAATCTGAAAGATTGAGAGAATGAGTTTCAATTGTTTCTCTGTCTGAGCCAGGAAATTCCTGCATAGAGTGCAGTTGAATTCCTCTTCATAGAGTGCCTTGAGGAGGCTAGACATTAAACTCTCGTTCTCATCTGCCCAGGAATTGAATTGGGTTCTTAGAGTCATGCAGGGGAGGTGCAGGCCGAGCTTGGAGTCTTATCCGTTGTCTGAGCAGAAGGCTAAGAATTTCTGTGGCTGCGAGTGCATAGAGTCCAGGTGACTTCAACACTCGAGAGTGTTTGAAGGCCAAACACCAATAGTTGTGCAGAAGTCTTTGAAGGATTCGGAGGACTTAAGCTCAGGAGGGATAGTTCCATGGGGAAGAATTTGGGAACAAACTCAGGAGGAGCTCGAACAGAAACGGGTTTTGGAGCAGGAGGAGTCTCTAAGGCGGAGAATTGACGACTGGGGATCACAGGAGGAACTCGCAAAATCCTGCTGACCGTAGATCTCCGAAGAGATGCGAGGGAGTTAACCTATAAGCACAGGATGGGTCAGAGCCATCGGGATTCAACGTTCGGCGTTTGGCGAGACAAGAGTTGCATGCACGTCAAAATTGCGAGTCGTGATTTCCCGAATCAACGGGAGCCGTCGATAAGAGTGGGGATACGTGGCATAAGATCTCGAGGGGTCGAGGTTTTCGACACAAGGGAAACTAGTATCGTGGATTCGAGATCCACGAAATCCAGAGGTGACGTGGCAGCGTGGGGCCCTGGAGGCAAGTGGAGAACAAGTGGCGTTGTAGCGGAGAATCGGCACCTCGAAGCTCGGGATTTGGAAAGTCAGGTGATTGACATCGTGAGTAGCAATATCCCGATAGGGAAATCCCCGACATACGGAACCATTGACGGTTGACCCATCGAGGATCGGGGTTCAGAGTTTTGAAGTGAACGAGGAGTGCACACAGGGTTTGCGACATCGCGAGACCTGATTTCCCGAGACTGTTGCCGGAAGATCATCCGCATATCCTGTGGGTGACAAGAATTCCCGAGAAGAGTTGTAAGAGGTTTTAAACTCTTCGGGCCTGAGATAAGAGAAGGTCCTGGTGAGCGGCTTGCTTCCGAGGTCAGGCTGCGTCAGTGTGGTATCAGAGCTTGGAGTCTTTGCTTTATGAAGCAGGGACAGGGAATACACCATGCTGCCCAGGAGAGAGAGGCAATCACCTGATCATGAGGACAGGGATGCCCGAAGAAGGGATAGACCGACAGGGAATCCAGAGATGGAGTGTCAAATACAAGATCTCAGAGAGAGACTCAAAGAGATGGATACCACCCAAAGGCATGGAGTCGGCGCGGGAGAGTTCAGTGATTCTGAGGTGGAAGAGGAAGCTGGACACGATGCCAAAGAGGTCACAGCAGAGGATGCCTCGACAGAGAGGTTGATTAGAGCCATCGCCAGGATGAGCTCAAAGACCAAGATGGACATTCCCGTTTATGAGGGGAGTCTAAATGCAGAAGAGTTGCTGGATTGGATCCGAGCACTCGATATCTACTTCGATTATGAAGACATCAAAGAGGACAAGAAGGTGAGGCATGCTATCATGAAGCTAAAAGGACATGCAGCCTTATGGTGGGACGAGTTGCAGATGGATAGGCGCTGCAAAGGAAAACAAAAGATCAAGAGCTGGGATCGGATGATCGCTAATATGAAGGCGAAGTTCATCCCCAGAGACTACCAGATCATGCTGTTCAGGCGCATGCAAAACCTGAGACAGAAGTTGATGTCGGTGAAGGAGTACACCGAGGAGTTTTATAAGCTCAATATCCAAGCAATCACCGAGAGAGTGATGATGAGAAGGTGGCGAGATACCTGAATGGGCTGAGGTATGACATTCAGGATGATTTGAGCATGGTTACCATCCGAACAGTTGAGGATGCATACCAGATGGCTCTGAAAGCCGAGGAGAAGCTGAGCCGCAAGCAGGGACAACGAGGGAGAGGCAGGAGTCAGCCCAGAGGCAAGGCAGTTGCCCAAGAAAAATTCCAGAAGCCCAAGGAGGATTGGAAGAGGCCTCAAGGAAAAGCTAAAAGAGATGGGATCTCACAACAGAGGCAGCAATATGCTGAACCGAGGAGGCAACAAACTGATCAGCAAGGAGATTATGCTGACACCAACACATTTCCTCGTACCCGAGGTAGAGGAAGAGGCAGAAGAGGAATTATCACATGTTTTACGTGTGGAAAAGACGGACACAAAGCCATGGACTGTCTAGACAGGAAGATGGACAGAGGTGAAGTTCACATCATAGAGGCGCAGAGGCGTGATGTGGAGGATGAAGACACTGGAAGTGGGAAGTTGCTGACAGTGCACAAGGTTCTTCTGAAACCTAAGAAAGAGGTGGAGGACACAGCACAAAGATGCAGATTGTTCCGGACCACATGAAAAACCAAGGGCTGAAAATGCAAGGTCATAGTGGACAGCGGAAGCACTGACAATCTCATTTCGACCGAGATGGTTGAGAAATTGGAGCTGGAGATGAAAAATCACCCGAGTCCATACAAAGTGTCATGGCTACAGAAAGGACACCCGGTAAGTGTTACGAAACAATGCTTGGTTGAATTTAAAATGGGGAATATAAAGATAAAATTCTGTGTGATGTCATTCTCATGGATGTCTGTCATGTATTATTGGGTAGACCATGGCAGTATGATAGAAATGTGGTTCATGACGGGAGGATGAACACATACACCTTGGAGAAGGATGGAAAAATGCACACATTGCTTCCGATAAAAGATAAGGAAGTGAAGCCAGAAGTGAACAATACCATACTTCTCATGAGTGGGAAAGAACTTCTCACAGAGATGGAAAAGAATGAAGATCCACAGTTCTTTGTGGCCAGGAAGCCGAGAATTGTCCTGACAAGCACAAGAGTGGACGACTTACCAGAGGAGATTCAGGAATTGTTAGGAGAGTTCGCTGATATCATTTTCGATGAACTACCTCGTTCGTTGCCACCGATGCGGAGTGTGAGTCACCACATTGACCTCATACCCAGAGCAAGCTTGCCAAATAAAGTTGCATACAGGTTGACACCTCAGAAGAAAGAGGAAGTCAAAAGGCAGGTACAGGATCTACTGGACAAAGGATTGGTGAGGGAAAGCCTTAGTCCGTGTGTTGTTCCGACAGTACTAAGTCCGAAAAAGGATGGAGGCTGGAGGATGTGTTTAGACTCCAGGGCGATAAATAAAATCACCATCAGGTACAGATTTCCACTGCCGAGAATGGAAAATCTGATGGATTGCCTGAGTGGGGCCAATTACTTTTCAAATATTGATCTCAAAAGCGGATATCATCAGATCCGGATGAGAGAAGGAGATGAATGGAGGACAGCGTTCAAAACAAACAAGGGTTTGTATGAGTGGCTGGTCATGCCATTTGGTTTGACAAATGCACCAAGCACTTTTATGAGGCTGATGAATGAAGTCCTACGGGAATTCATTGGAAAATTTTTGGTCGTATACCTGGACGATATACTGGTGTTCAGCAAGACCAAGGCTGAACACTTGAGGCATTTAGCCACTGTGATGAGAAGATTGCAGCAGAAAAAGCTGCTGATTAATTTGAGGAAGTGCTCATTCATGCAGACAGAACTCATTTATTTGGGTTTTGTAATCTCGACGAATGAATCAAAGATGGATCCTGAGAAGGTGGAGGTAATCAGGAATTGGCCATCGCCGAGAAATGTTTTCGAAGTGAGGAGTTTTCATGGATTGGCTAGTTTCTACAGGAAATTCATTCGGAATTTCAGTGGAATTAGTGCCGCGATGATGGATATGGTGAAGAAGCGGCATAAACTCTTTCATTGGACAGCAGAGGCTAAGAAAAGCTTCAATCTGTTGAAGTGAAAGATAACAGAATGACCAATTCTGGTGTTGCCAGATTTCCGAAAGACGTTTCAGGTGAAGTGTGATGCCAGTGGATATGCTGTTGGAGGGGTCTTGATTCAGGATGACAGACCTGTGGCATATTACAACAAGAAGCTGGATGATGCAAAGCTGAAATACTCCACATATGACAAAGAATTCTATGCCATCATATAGGCATTGAAGAAGTGGAGGCATTATTTGATACCCAAGGAGTTTGTATTGTATAGTGATAACCATGCATTGCAGTTTGTAAGTCAGCAGGAGAAGATGAATCAAAAGCATGCGAAGTGGGTGGAATACATGCAGAATTTCACATTTGTCATCAAGCACATTTCGGGGACTGCTAACAAAGTAGCTGACGCTTTGAGTAGAAAATGTTTATTGCTGCAGGAATTCAGGGTCAAAACCTTGGGTTTCGAAAACTTGAAAGATATGTATGCAGGTGATGTAGACTTTGTAGAAGCATACGAAGCAGCTGAGAATCCATTTCTCAGGGATCGGAGTCCATGGCTGGAATATATAATCCAGGAAGGATTTTTGTTTAAGGGCAACCAATTGTGCATACCGAATTTCTCCATGAGGGAGAATTTGCTGAAAGAGAAGCACAACGGAGGCTTAGCAGGTCATTTTGGGCATGACAAAACATTCGCCAAGCTGAGTGAGTCGTATTATTGGCCAGGCATGTGAGCAGATGTAAAGAGGTTTGTTGAAAGGTGTCGGATATGTCAACATGCAAAGGGCCGAAAGAAGAACACAAGGTTCTATCAGCCATTGCCCGTACCCGAGAGGCCATGGGAAGCCATTAGTATGGATTTTGTTCTGGGATTGCCGAGAACCCAGAGGGGAGTTGATTCCATTTTTGTGGTGGTATACAGGTTCTCAAAGATGGCACATTTCATTCCATGTCAGAAAACCAGCGATGCGACCCACATCGCAAGTTTGTTTTTCAAGGAAATTGTCAGATTGCATGGGTTTCCGAGAAGCATAGTCTCGGATCGAGATACTAAATTCATAGGTCATTTTTGGAGGATGCTATGGAAGAAGATTGGGACTAATTTGGCTTTTAGCTCAGCATACCATCCGCAGAAAGATGGACAAAGAGAAGTGGTGAACAGGAGTCTGGGGGATCTACTGAGAGGCTTGGTGATGGAGCACCACAACAGTTGGGACCAGATCTTACCATAGGCAGAGTTCGTGTACAACGATTCGGTGAATCGGAGTACAGGTAAGAGCTCGTTTCAAATTTTATATGGAACACAACCGAGAGGATTTTTTGAGCTCAGGGAGTCAGAACATGCTGAAACTAGCAACGCGAGGGCTGAAGAGTTTGCGGAGGTGATGCAGGAACTTAACACACAGGTGAAGCAGCGACTGATGAAGTCCAATGAAGAGTATAAGCGCAGAGCCGATCAGCGAAAGAGACAACTTCAATTTGAAGTTGGGGATATGGTTCTGGTGCACCTGAGGAAGGAAAGGTTTCCAAGGGGAACATACAATAAGCTCAAAATGAAAAAGATTGGGCCATGCAAAATTCTGAGGAAATTTGGAGAGAACACATATGAGCTTGAGTTGCCAGAGGGCATCGGGATATCTCCGATTTTTAATATTTCGGATTTATACCCCTACAGGGTTGGAGAAGCAGAGACTGGAACCGAGTAACTAGTGGTCCAGTGGCAGAAGCAATTACTAGTTGCACAGAAACCGCAGATGGAGTGCATACTGGATAAAAGAGTTGGCACGAAGACCAGGCGGAAGCAGTATTTTGAATACCTGGTGATATGGAAGAATCACCCAGTGGAGGATGCCAGCTAGGAATCAGAGGCAGTTATACAAAAGCATGGGCACACCGTGCAGGAGGTCATGGATAGGAGCCCATGAAAGTTTTCGAGCCGAGGAGTATGATGCAGGAGCATCCACACCTCATCAAGCGAGCCAGCGCGTAGAGCAAGGAAAAGACAATTGGACAAGCTAGCAAAACTTCTTTTTGAATTTTTACTTTGATGGAGTTGCGCCAAGCATTAATGAGCTGATGTAATGAAGCGCACTTGTATATGTAAGTGGACCTTGAGCCTTTAAGCTCACGTCCTTAGTAGCTGAGGCATTTAATAGAATTAATGTTCTTAGATAGGAATTTAATTGTAGATATGATGATTCCAGTTTTCGAGGGAAAACGGAATATAGGCACCCTCCATTGTATCATTGTGACATTATCAAGCATTCAGGAGCAAGAAGAGAGCAGATCAGAGAATTCGTAGAGGACACCCATGTACAGATTAAATTAATAGAAGGAGTGCTTTGATTGAATTCCATGGCTGTGATTATTCTCTGTGTGTTGTTGTTATTATGTTGTTGCATATTTGCTTCTTGTTATGCTTTTGTTTTATTTTCTATGTATTTGATTTCATGGTAGATTCGAAATCTGAAAGATTGAGAGAATGAGTTTCAATTGTTTCTCTGTCTGACCCAGGAGATTCCTGCATAGAGTGCAGTTGAATTCCTCCGCATAGAGTGCATTGAGGAGGCTAGACCTTAAACTCTTGTGCTCATCTGCCCAGGAATTGAATTGGGTTCTTAGAGTCGTGTAGGGGAGGTGTAGGCCGAGCTTGGAGTCTCAGCCATTGTCTGAGCAGAAGGCTAAGAATTTCTGTGGATGCGAGTGCACAGAGTCTAGGTGACTTCAACACTCGAAAGTGTTTGAAGGCCGAACACCAACAGTTGCGCAGAAGTCTCTGAAGGAGTCAGAGGACTTAAGCTCAGGAGGAATTGTTCTGTGGGGAAGACTTTGGGAACAGACTCAGGAGGAGCTCGAACAGAAACGGGTTTTGGAGCAGGAGGAGTCTCTAAGGCGGAGAATTGATGACTGGGGATCACAGGAGGAACTCGCGAAATCCCGCTGACCGTAGATCTCCGAAGAGCTGCGAGGGAGTTAACCTGTAAGCACAGGATGGGTAAGATCCATCGGGATTCGACGTTTGGCGTTTGGCGAGACAAGAGTTGCATGCACGTCGAAATCGCGAGTTGCGATTTTCCGAATCAGCGGGAGCCGTCGATCAGAGCGGGGATACGTGGCGTAAGATCCCGAGGGGTCGGGGTTTTCGACACAAGGGAAACTAGTATCGTGGATTCGAGATCCATGAGATCCAGAGGTGACGTGGCAGCGTGGGTCCCCAGAGGCAAGTGGAGGACAGGTGGCGCTGTAGCGGAGAATCGACACCTCGGAGCTCGGGATTTGGAAAGTCAGGTGATTGACATCGTGAGTAGCGATATCCTGATAGGGAAATCCCCAACATACGGAACCATTGACCGTTGACCCATCGAGGATCGGGGTTCAGAGTTTTGAAGTGCACGAGGAGTGCACACAAGGTTCGC
>JASDQU010227785.1:3137-17253 GCA_032191745.1 Picea mariana | reverse complement strand
TGTAGTTTGTAGTTAAGTTATTAATTAATTAATTACAATTATGTCCTTTAATTAATTAATAACTCCCTTACTTAATATAATTAAATCATCTTTGTTTAATTAATACCTTGTTAACAGAATTAATTCCCTAATTAGTTTTACTTTACAATTTCTTAAACATTTTTCCAACTAGGGTCATTACAGATAGAAAGAGGCGCAGTACAGGATAGGTTGAATCAACTAATGGAAATGGAAGAGGAAAATATTCTGGCGGGATTTCACCAGGAAGTATAGAAAGTAAGAGGCAAATCCTTCCATGAAAAAATTATTAATAAGATGAGTTTTAAGGAGGGAGACCTAGTCCTGCTATATGACAGTAAATTTGTTCAACATCCTTGTAAGTTTAGAATACATTTGCTAGGGCCATATGAAGTAAAGATTGTCACAGATGGAATATTTGTGCAACTAAAAGACTTGGAAGGTACATAATTGAAAAGAATGATCAACGAGATTCGATTGAAAGTGTACAGGGACAGTCAACCTCGTAACACTTAAAAGTTATAGTGTAGTGAGGAAGACATGTATATAGTGTACTATAGTATAAGTTAGGAAAAAAAAATGATAAAAATAAAAAAAAGGAGAAAAAGATGAAAACATGAATACAAAAATAGAAAAAAGGAGGAAAAACAGAAAAAGACACCAAAATTGACTATACCAAAAGAAGGAATAGAAAAAATCATGCGTACCAATTACTGTGACAATATCGGGAGACAACGCGCAGGAAAAATTACAGTCGACACAAATGCACACACAAAGTGAGAAAATGACACTACCGAGCCTATAAAAGGTCAAAAGAACACGTTTATTCCACACTTAGCGCTTTTTAATCATAGAGAGAGAAACAAAGTGTGTTCCCTAGCTAGCATTTTACAGAAAAATAGGCAAGTGTGTGAATTCGAAATAGGATGACCCCTGTAAAGTTCGGTGTGCCAGGCCAGTACGTTCGGGTTACTCGACAGGTTCATAGATGTAAGGAAATAATGAGACAACCTAAAAACATGGTTGAGATAGAATATGTGACCACCTCGAACACATAATCAATCAGCCCGACATGGGTCGAAGAGGAAACATCGACAACACAACAAGGAGAAATAGGGTATAGCCCTAGGGCTCAAAATGATATTTTTAAACCTAACTCTGAGACCCCTGTGAATCCTGATGGAACAATGGGACCATGACAAACCAATGAAAGTGAGCAAGTGTTGGTTGGGGAAATCAATGATCGACCAGAGTTTGAAAGGGAAGAAGAGGATGTATATCCTGTAGAAGTAGGCCCATCTACTACCTGACAAAAAATAAAGGTGTAGGACGCCATGGATATTACACTCTCCTATCTCCCAGATGCAGTGATTACCATGGATGACATGTTGGGAAAATTACCAAAGCTTAGGTACATAGACCATGATGTGCATGATGTGGCCAAATTCTCAGAGTTGGTCGAGGAGAGTTATTTGATAAACACAGGGGAAATTAGACCCCAAGTATACCTATAATGGATCCTGCACAGTGGATAAAAGGGTTGTATAATTCATGCATTATAAACCTATTAGATATACCGTATTTTGGGTGCGGTAAGAATGTTGGGCTCTGTGTCAAACAACTATTCATGCGTGTACACAGAGGAATCCTGCAGATGGATAAGCCGGTATAGATAGAAGTGGAATTGATTTCCAAGATCATAATACTACTGATAGTCGGCACATATCCATAGGAATACCTGGATAACAAAGCACATGAGAAATAAATCACAGAGCTAGTGAAAGTGCAGTTTGGCACCAGTCGGGGAAATAGAGGCATTGTAATAAAAGATATCAATGATAATGCAAAACGTTTCACAAAAAATATTATGACTTGCAAACTATTGAGGAAATTTTGCAAAGAATAAGCGCTAGAAGGTTTTATTGGAGTAGCTTCACAGTGCACAAAAGAGGTAATGTTCAACAGGGTGCCATACTTGCTGAACCAGTTTTTGATAGACTGAAGAGATGCGCAGGAAAATGGAACTGAGTTCCATTACTACTAGTTGATTATTCCAATAACATTGGAAGGATGACATGAGCCAAGATTAACAATGTTCTTGGATGGGATGGGGAAATGTTATGCAGCTAGATATGAGCCCTCTGACAAGACAAGGATAACAAGATGCAACAAGCAAACAACACAGTGTTTCCAATGTTGTTGGAAGAGATATAACAATGCACAACTAATTTATGGTACATACCTATGGAGGTGATCCAGGAGACTGAAGGAATAGCCAATTTCAAGGCATCCTGACACCACATGTGGATCCAGGTTACAAGGGATCCAAATAAGGTATGGCTAGAGATGCAACATTGCATCGCCAAAGAAGAAGTGGACTGAATAGTTAAAGACTGGATTGCATAGTGGAAGCTACTAGTATCAAAGCCAATCACAAGGACAATCAAGGCACAATCCTCCAGGCCTAATGACAAGGATGAAGAAGGCTCTTCACTGAGAACAAAAATCCTGATAGATAATACCAAAGTGGTTGTAGCGTGGAATTAGCCAATTGGGAGTAACGTAGTACCAAAATAACCAAGAATAATAATAACAACAACAAGGACATGAATCCAACCATATATAGGAAAGAAGAATACTCCATAGGTTGGATAAGAGAAGGGCCAAGGTAAAAAAGGTAGGGTGCAACCCTCACAGATAATACGAAAACCAGTGTAGGAAGAAAGGCATGCAAGAAAAGGAAGTATCACACGCAAGACCCAGTCATCACTCTAATTGAGGATGATGTGGATCTAGTCATGGATAAAGTACAATATAGGGGGAATAAGTGGTCCATATTGAAGAGGTGTAACATGAAGAGATCATGACCAAGCTCATCGAAGTCCATGATAATATCAAAAAATTATGGAGCGATGAGGGACCACAGAACATAGTGCAACAACATGAAAAGACACAATGACCCCCTACACAAAAAGAAAGAGGAAACAATTCAGTTGGTATCCCAAGGCAGGGATAATTTTACAGTATCATGCCAAATGATCATAATGGATCAAGAGACTGCACAGAAATCCATGAGGGACATGGAGCAATTTGAATTCATCATGATGAAAATACCCACAAAGGCATTGTATGGAATCCAGGCCAACATAATGCAAGAGGTGCAATCTAGGTTCTGCGTGGATGCAACCAACTTGGAGGTGGGAAGAGGAGTCATTGAAATGCTACAAATCACATGTGGCCAACTAAATTTAGATAATGAAGAGGTGAAAGGATGCACATATAAATTGGAACAAGGATTATCGGTGGTTTATGATCACATCCCATACTGAGCGCAAGAACCTGAGAGGAGTGCAGAGGAGAAGATAAATATGATATCACAAACAATTGAAAAATATAAGAAGGAAATTTAGGAGATCAAAGAAAGGCTCAATCCTACGACTCCTCCTTGTTGATGATACAAATCGTAACGAGGAATTCTACCCGCAAAGTATTTATAAAGCCTATTATTTAAACTATGATAATGATATATAATACTAGTAGGTGGGACCCCCTTATAGACCGGAGGCTCGGAGATAATCATATCACACATTTTTTTTTGTTGTTTCGATGTTACTTACAGGGACTTATATGTTGACGAATGCATCTATAGGAGACATCCTTCAGCTTACAAACCTGTGAAATGTGGAATATAGCAGCGATGTGAAGTCTTACTCTCATCTTACACACCTAAGAGAAAGCCCCTAATAACTGGTTCATGGTTCCAGCCTGGGTCAGGGGATAGGAATGTATATGGCCTCCTCCATGATGTGAGAGAGAAGAACTCCAAATGATTATCCAATGTAAGAGCGATCTGTTGAGTTAGGACATGCCTGTGGCTGAGCACAAGGTGAACGTGGGAAATCTTAAAAAGCACTGGGCACATCATCATGAGAATAAGAATGAATATGATGTGATGGCCTCCTCTGAACAACAAAAGAGTTGATGAGAATACTCCAGATGATCCTCCTGTTGGTGGCAGTGGGAAAGCAGATCTGTAGAGTAGACGTGACTATGGATGAGCATAAGTGCACGTGTGAGGACCTAGCTCATCTATGTAATGAACTGACTCAGGTCTATGGCATCTGTATGGATGTGTCCCCTAGTGGATGAGAACTAGTGGGTGTATCAGATCCTTTGTTATATATTGTTCAAGATTCATACCTACCTATAACCCTAGTTATTATTTAAAGGGTACAGGTCGGACCTATGTTAATATGATTAATATAAAGAAGATAATTATTAATGAAAATATTAATTATAATAATAAATATAATAATAAAGTGTGTTTGACTTAGAGAGGTCGGCCCTGTTGTGCCAATAAGACGCCCTTGCTAAATCAGTCAAATTCTAATATAAGTAGGAGATGATTCTCCATTGTAGAATCATATCCTCATCACATGTTTTGGAAATTTCAGCAAGTACTTCTCTTTGGCAAAGGTGCACACCTCTCTTGGGTGCTAGGGTTTCTAGGGATTAAGAACCCTCTTGTGTGCTAAGTCATTCTTGGTGGTGAAAGGTATTTCTCTTGAAGAATATAGTAAAGGATTTGGTTGGCTTTTTCTCCCTTGTTTGAGAAGGGTTTCCCAAGATATATCTTATGTACTTGTGCATGGTGTTTCTTCTTGTGATCTTGGTTGCTGCAACATTCTTGTTTATGGTTAAGACATGATGAAATTAAATGAACTACATGCTTAACCTATCTTATAAAAGTCAACATGGTATCAGAGCATAGGTCTTGAAAGAACCCATTGCACAAGCTTTCTCCACAAGAAAAAGGAAAACGTCATTGTTGTCGTACAAGAAAATTAGGGATTTTTATTGAAGAAGATTTGTAGCCTCAAAACCATCTAGAAAAGTCCTCCCTAACCCAAGGAACTATTTGGAACCTTCAGCGCTCCTTTTCAATGGGTAGATCTCACAAAAAGTGAAACCCTATTTTTCAAAAAGTACCATAAGTACCAGAAAACGAGAAGTACTAGAGTATGAGAAGTACCAAAAAACCAGAAGCACCCGTCCAGAAATCCACTGGTCAAGTTTGAGGGGGTAAAATTTGGATTTTCATAAATCTGACTACACCAGCTTACTTGCCTCAACTCAATGCATCTGTCCCCTAGATCAGAAATTCAAAATTTGAAGTTTGAAAAATTAGGGTTTTCTCATAAAATCCTAAGTTGCAGTTTCAGAATCAGTTGCAATATCAGTTGAAGCATCAGTTGTTGCACTAGTTGCAGTCACCCTTGAAGTCTTTTAAGATTTGGTAAATATTATTGTTGCTACCAGATGGTGTCACTAACTGCAAATTCTATCAGAGGTATGTACTCACATATGTTTAAATTGTCAATATTTAAGAGGGTATTTGTAGGAGAAGGGATCTCTTGCCATAGATCCTGAAGGATCTCTTGATCCAACACATTCAAAAGAATAATTCAACCCAGGTTTGATTATTCTAATATGCATCTACTTGTTATGACATTATTTTGATCTAGATTGCATATTGAAGTTATTACCATCATACTAACCTTTGGTCAAAATTAAAATCAAGATATTAGATGGATTAATGTTGAGATCATAGAGTTTGTTCTCTAACCCAACCTTCTGTCAAGATATAACATTGTCCTAGTATAAAAGATAAGTTGAAGGAAGCACTTGTTATCTTGAGTGAAGGAGACATGGAAGAAAAGAAACACACTCGAAGACTCCAGGTTTGATTGTTGTAATTGACATTCCTCTAAACTTATATTTCTAAAGTTTTCTACATTACAAGTAGGTGTTGTAGTTGTGTTAACAATCTTTAAATTGTTTTGATTCTAGAGATGTACTAATTATTCTCCTTTAGGATATATTCTTGTTTTGGTTCCTCTTGTTTTCTTATTCCAGATAGGTCAAGAACAAAGGAAGATGCTTATCCCTCAGAGGGAGTCACATTGACTCAAAGGGAGTCAAAACTATTTGATAAAGATGAAGAATAGAACTATCCTTGAGACAATCAATGCAATCATTCATGATCAGGATCTTTCTATAATTTCATGGGAAGAAGAAGGCATGACACAGTATATGTTCAGAAAAAGAGTCTTCACCAGAATAGAAGCCTTCACCAGAGTGAAGCTTGAGATTGAACACTTCAGGTTATTTAGGTGCCCAGTGTATTTCCATGTAGCCAAAGAGAAGAATTCCAAGCTAGATCCTTTAGAAATAAAGGATACAATGAATCTTCAAAGACATTCCAGATCAAAATCCCTGATTAGAAATAGATTGAGACAAGAAAATTTTTTTTCCTTGAAGAAGAGATAATCTTTCAAAGATCCAGAGAATATCATATGGAGATTGACAGTAAGACTATACCTTATCCCCCTTCAACAATTCATAGGGAGAAATAAATTATTCCATTTGATCCAGTTTCTCCAGTTGATAGGTTCAGAGATATTGTAGTAGGGCATAAAAGGCCTACCTAAACTCACTCTGCTAGAGGTAGAGAAACATACAAGCTTCTCAAGGCACATTCTGAGAAAGAAAAAGGAGATTTTTCAAGATATCCTTCAGTCATGAGCCACTTCATTGATGCTGAGAATCCTTGTCTTAGAGAGGCAACAATTGAACCTATATGGCAAGATGTCATAACAAAATAATAGCAATACATATTAAATAATGATTCATAAGATATTATTCAGGAACCAGAAAGGGAAGTTTGTAGTAACTTCCAAGTGGATCTATAAGATCAAGCATGCAGTTGATGGAAGTGTCGAGAAATTCAAAACGAAATCTATAGCCAAAAGTTCTCATAAACAGAGGAAGTTGTCTATGATGAGACACTTGACCCAGTGAAACTGATACACTTACATATGTACTACCTTCCACGATTTCAAAACTATATCAGATAGATAGATTCTTGATGAGTTTGGATTTAAACAAAAGTATTTCTTATCCAAACCTATATTATTACAGTGTTGATAACACGAGCTTGATTTTGATGACTTATTCAGAAATCATTGTTGTTGAAAACAAGCAAGCATTGAATTATGATTTCCATAAAGGATCTGAGTATTCTTGGGCCTAAGATATGATCACTTTTATGACGGTTATTATGCACTTTTTCCACATGTACATATGTGTTTTTCATCTTTTGAAGGACCATTTTGAAGAATTTTATGATAAAACGATATGATCAACATAAGGTATGCATGATTCATGTTTAATGACTGTATAGAGCATAATTTATCATGTTTTCATGCTTTTAAGGATCTGATTCACATTTTTTGGTGTTATAGGGCAAAATCGCAAGGTGTTTTTCCATCCAGCACTCTGTCCAGTACTTCATCTGGCACTATTAGATGCAGCAAAGTTAAACATTAATTTTGGTGAGGATAAAGTGGAATCTAAAAAATCCGACACATGGGTTTTGTGCGTAGTATGCCCAATTAGGTCCTATGTGAGCCGTTCCCTAAAATTGTGAACGTATTAAGAGCAGTTCTTGGTTCTCAATTCGACATCGGACACCCATGTCAGTACTCGATCCGACACTCCATCCTGCAAAAAAACGTAGGTTGACTTGGCGATTATGGCATTGGCGACCAGTGATGGGAAAATAGAAAACATGGGTTTTGTTCGTGCTTATCCCCTCCAACTACTAAACTCTTGACATCTCAATTTTGGGTTGTTATGGTGAGTGATTATTGGCTCTCTCTGTTTCGGCAGTTAGGGCACCATTAATGAAATTTGCCAATTTTAGAAGTGGTTTGAACCTCCCATGGTTGACCACTTGGCATGTAAACATTATAAATACCACTAGGATGATCATAAGATTGTTAACCATGTATAAGATCTAGTGTATTAGAGACAAATTCGTTTTTTCTTTGTTTTGAGTTTTTACATTGCCAGATTATGCCAGAAATACATTTTTGAGTTTTCATGGTGAATTTAAGTTGTTGAATTCATGGTTGGATTTTAGGAAGTAGCCACAACTTGCTGGGGGGGCCACCAACAGTCTGGTTACTATCTTTCTGTTGTTTATATATTACATAGTTTAGTTGTTTCCTTCATTTTCTTGTACATGCATTTTTATTATGTTAATTAGTTTGTTGTTATAGTTTAATTGTGTTAGTTTCCTTTTGCAGGTTAATATGAAGGAGTTTTGTTAGTATGCAATGAGTTCTTAGTTAGTATAGACAAGATTAATCTTAAGCCACTAACCCTCGTGTAATTAAATAATAGATTAGAATTTATGTATGTTGAAATAGATTAGTTAGAGTTTAAAACAGAATTTTAAAACAGAGTTTTAATTAGAATGGAATAGAGTTTTTATTTGGGTTTTATTTGACAAGGATTTTGAAGGATGTATAGATTTCATTTCAGTTTGAATAGTTAATCATTTCCTTATTGCAGTTTGAATAGTAGAATAGACATAACATAGTTTCGTTTTACGTAATTTCCTTTCCTAGAATTAAAATGCAATTACATTTCTTAGTTAATGGTTAAATCTAATTTTGCTTACATAGTGTAGAAGTATAATGATGATCTCATTATGATGTTAATGGTTTATACATGAATATACAGGGTATTTAACATTCTTTTTATCATGGCTAAACTCTCCTTAGATTGTTTAATCCGTACTTTTCATTTTGCCATTGAAATTAGTGTTGAGCTTATACCACTTGAGTTGTCCTTTGTTGTTAAGTGTCATCGAGATATCATCCGACACTGGAGACATTCACACAACCACCAACATTATATTTGAGTTGTCATAGGTTAAAAGAAACAGTTTTCCCGCTTTCATAGATATATTTTCTTGCTTTCATAGATTAGAATATAGTTGTATTGTTGTTGTAGATAGATAGAGTTTGTTTTGATAGATTACATGACAGTTTGCTTATTATAGATCAAGAATTAGTTGATAGTTCTTCTTTCTTTCAATAAAATGGATTTCATTTCATGCATTGAATTGAGCATCTAGATTTCCTTTCACGCATTAGAAATAGTTTTGCATTAGGCATTTAGTTCACATGCCTCTTAAGCTAGATAGTTGTTCAATGAGAAGTTTTTGCTTGCAGTAGTTAGTTGTCTTTGCTTACTTGTCTATTGCTTTAGTGGGTTAGATAGTTTTCTTTGCTTACTTGTATTTTTATTTAGTAGGTTAGTTAGGTGTCTTTGCTTACTTGTCTATTTTATTTAATAGGTTAGATAGGTGCATTTGCTTGCTTGTTTATTTATTTGCTTTCATAGGGTAGTTGCTCATTGAATGTAGGTCGCCAAGTTAAAATAGTTTTCTTTTGTCATTTGCTTATTATGATTAGTAGTTTGCCTTTGCTTAATGTTGAACTAGTTTGCTTTACATAGGGTGTTTACTTGCTTTCTTAGAACTGTCCATCGATCCTTGGCCCAAAGAATACTTCGGTTACCTAGTTTCCAATTGCTTAATAGGGTTTTCTCATTAGATAGTTTTGCTTGAGTAGATTAGCCTTAGATAGTTGCCTTCCTTAGCTAGACCATACTCCTACCCGCCTTCTACCTTTGGCATATATTTTTCTACAACTATAAGTTTACTTACCCCGGGTTGACAATCTAATTGAGGGTAGTTTAGTGTCTTTTTAGTGCATATATAACACCCATCATTTTTGGCGCCGTTGTCGGGGAGTTGTCTCAAGGTAAGAAGTAGTTAGGAAATAGATCATCCTTAGACGTTAGCATTAGATTTGTGGCGAGGGAGATTTGAGACGAGAGGTAAGAACTTGGGCATCTGCTATAGCAGGTTCCCCCAAACCCAATGCTAGGTTTTCTTTTTGTTTTTGTTTACTTTCATGAAATAGACCTAGAAAACATATGGTAGCTTTTCTATTTTGTCTTTACTTTCTTTCATGAATAGGCCTAGAGACCCATAACGTAGATACATTAAATCAAAATCATATCTTTCAACTAAGGTTCCTTCCGATCTCTTTGGGGGAAGGAATGTTCCACTCATAAACTCCGCAGACTGATACCGAAAAATAGGAGTTAGCTCAACCCAAAGAGCTAAAGCAGTCTCTAAAGAGACTAAAACATGGAGCACTATAAAACAAGAAATTGAAGCATCGGTAATAGTGGGATAGGAGGTAAGACCACTCAAGCCTTCCATAGAACCAAACAATACAACCTTTGTTTTCTTACCACCATCAGGAGATCCTAACTTTGTGGACATCATCTTTATGTGAACCAATTTTTATCAAATGACAAGATGAATTCAGAAGAAACCATTAGCCTAAGGGAACTTTCTCAAATACTAGCAGTAGTTAGGATTTGTTCTGTTTAGGAAGAATGCATCTTGACAATAGCTAAGAAATTGTCTACCTCTCTGAAAATATTAGAATAATCAAGGTCCTATGAGCTACAAAATGATTTTCCTTTCCAAAATGTGAAGGAAACTGAGAAAGTATGGACTACACCTAGTGGAGAGCAATCATTAAGACCTGAGATTGAGGAGTTCTCAACATCCATCTCATTAGATTCTTTATGTACTTCAGAAATCAATCATTTAGAAGAAGAGGATCTACATAGAATGATGAAGGAGAGCATAGAAATTACTGTTGATAAACATCATGATTACATTGAAATTTGGTTTCAAGAGGTCATCAGGCCACAATACTATTCTCTTCTTCAACATCTTCTGATGCCCAAACAAGTAGGTTGGTTGGTTATTCATATCCAGGTAATCACTGTGGTAACTTTTTCATACATGGATATGAGTATGTTTCTTATCTTTCTCCACACATGGTTACATTGGAAGAGTTCTTACACTTGATTTTTTTCCTTTTCGTTTTAGGTAGGGTAGGATAGTAAATAAAAGTTGCATGTTGGTAGTTTAGCTTAGAAGTCTAATTCAACCTCATTTTACATTTTATTTTAATAAGAGAACTATGAGGTACACGTTCTTATGACTTGATCTCATTGATCTCATTAGTTTATTATACTTTAGAGTGTGATTTTTGCAAACAGTTTTAGAGATCTTCATAGGTATTTATTTCACCAGGAGTAGACAGTTTTAAGGAGATATAAAAGAAGAAATTTTCTTCAAAACATTGCTATACTTGAACCTTGTTGTTTGCTAAGCATCAAATGAATAATGACTTGCTGTAATTAGCCATATTTTTGCAAAGACTTTCATCTTCTTTTTCTCAAGGCATCTTAAATAACAGTTGCTCTTGAACCTTCACCACTATATAAGGAAGTGACATCGTAACCATCAAGCTTAGAGGTCTCTCATATAGTTTTTCTAGGAAACCTGAGTAAGTGAGTCAAGTGTCTTTTTCAAAGAGTAACAAGGAGGTCTAATAAGTAGTTAGTCATGGAAACATCACAATATCTACAAAGGAAGAAAGTGAATTGAGCCTAGAGATACCTTTATTTTCTTTCTCAATGGTACCATCCACTACACACTAAATAGCTTGATTATATTATATCTTTAGATAGGCCACATATGCTTAAGCACCCCTTACACAGAACAATCACTAAGTAATATAACGGAAAATGATCCTCTAACATAAATACCATCCCAATTGAAATAAAAGAGAAAGAAAAATTTGTTTTCAGAGTTGTTCCCCCATCTTATTGCATAATCAATCTTATACTAAAATCATAAAAGATGGAGGGCCAGTCTTTGAGGGTTTAAGAGGATAACCCACCAGGATATTGAATAGGTCTTTTGGCAGCAGGTATCGGCTTGTGGTATGACTAGGTAAACCCATCGGAGTACTGAATAGGCTTGTTGGAAGTGAGGCATTCTACCTAGAAAGGATGGTAATCTGCCAAAAATAAATAATAAATTTAAATTTGTCCTAATGTACGACATTACTTGTAGACAAATATGACATGAATTATGTATGGTTAAGCTAAGGTTAATGAACTCCATAAACTTGTAGACAAACATGACATGAATTATGTATGGTTAAGCTAAGGTTAATTATGAACTCCATAAACTTGCCATTGGGAAATAACTCTAAGACTATCTTGAAACTCTCTTTCCTACCTCTTCTTATCTATATATAGGATATCTTATCCTATAGGTGGGGCCATCTTCTAACCATCTCGTCAGACCAATCTATGAAATTTTATCTTTACACTTGACATACTATAAATGTTTGGCTATTGGGGGATACTGATTGGTTTCCTATACTTTTGATTATGAGGTGTCATAATACTTAGGTGTGGCGGAGGGGTTGATGAGTTGTAAAATGATAACACTGCTGAGAAGAAGTAAATCTTTGTAAAATTTTGTATTATTTTCATGATACAGGTTATTACAACAACAACCATTTTATTTTGAAGTGCTAAACTCCTGTGTGTTATAAACTGTTGTATATGTCCTTAACAAAACACTCTATTAGTTTATTTTTGTTACAGGTTGTTCATTGTAGGTTTGACATTACATGAACTATATGCAAGTGGATTGAGCGAGCATGGTTGCAAAATCAACAACAATGGAACACTCTTAGCCTGCCTCAACTCCTATTAACTATTTTCATGGCCTATGAGGAATCAATTTTCTTAGCCACAAACATCCCAAGATTTGGATACCATCGATTTAAACACCACCATTTGCCAAGAGCAAGCTATAACAGGGTTTTCAAAACTAAATTTCAGAACATCTCTGGAGCTAAGGGATACTCGAAGGAGTGGATAAAAGATGAGCTAATCAACCCTCTCATAGTCATCACCAACTTGATTACATGTGAAGGTAGATATTCCATCTTTAAATCTTGTCACTTTTGATTATTAGCTCACTTTCAGTTCAATAAGCCATTGTAACTTTCCCTTTTACTTCTTGAAGAGTCTAGATAAGATGTCTTCCCAAGTGAGGAAGGATGTAACCAATCCCCATAAAAACCTATTTCACCACGGCCTTATCAAACTACTTGTCTTTGCCAAGTTGGAAAAACATGAGAAAACTTGGATAAGTTCATTTACCAATTTTTAAACCCTCATCTTACAATCAAGACTAACAAGAAGACTATTGATCTAGGGACTGTTACTCCACCCAAACCCTCATGCTCAAGCTATTCCTTTATCGGAGAAACTTGTTGATATCCCTATAGTCTCATCGGGAAAAAAGACTAGGAAGCCTATTGCTAATTGATGGCACGAGGACATGCCATATCTTCAGTCTGGGGGAGTTTTCCTGAGCTAAAAATGCTAAGCATTGCCCATTTGTATAACAAACCCATGAGAAGAGGAAGCAGGATTTCTATCAAAATTCTGTTATATTGTCTTTTTACAATATCTTGGGATACTGTATCAGCAATTGTTTGTATTGGTATGCTAAATTATATATTGTTGACATCATTATGTTTGTTATAAGCTTGATGTGCATTTTTTTAAATTAACTACTCTTTGTGACAAATATAGAGCAATAACAACTACTAAATACTTATTGCCATCTATATTACAAGCTTATGAAAAGTGGAACAATGATTTGAATTGTTACAGATTGATGAAAGGAAATAACAATTCTCCTGTTCACCATGCCTACGAGTACAAACCAAGCCTTTTGTTAGTATCTATTAGTTTTGTCAGTCAGCAGTGATCAAATTTACTCTTTCATGGGATTGATAGGGTTATTAGGTCAAATTGTTATATATTCAAAATAAAATTATCAAATAAAATTTGACATATCTTGGTTGTAAAATGGTCATTGGTGTGTCTATGTGTCCTTACGACTCCCTCCACTCATCCAAGGTCATAAATTTTCATCATGGTCATGTCATCATCAATTTTCAAATGATTGTCTTGGTCAAAGATTTACTTCAAAAATGGTTTATGAATTAAGGAGGATGAATTTGACAACAATGAAAGAGGTTTTTGTCAATAATGTTGGATTACTGAGAGGGGAGGTGAATCAGTAATAACCTAATTATAATCCTTTTTCTTCAAATGTTATATCAATGTAGAATTATTATCCAATAATGAGCAATAATAAATAAACAATCCCACACATACACAGTACACCAGTGTTTTATGTGGAAATCCAAATCGGGAGAAAACCACATAATGCTTTTTCTTATATGTATTGAAGAATTACATTCATTGGAAGCACCAA
>JASDQU010227784.1:0-14072 GCA_032191745.1 Picea mariana | reverse complement strand
CTTAACCACGCAAGAGTTCGATAAACAGGTTGTTATGTTTAAGACCTTGTTTCTGGAAAAGTTTTACAGCGTCCTTCAATTTGATCAAGCTCACGTCCATGACTGGCTAGTCAAATATGCAGTACAGAATGAGGAAATTCATCAAGCTCTCTGTAATCTTTCTATCGACCTCCAGGAATTAGAAAACAATCTTTTCAACATAAAAATCTGGAATGAGATCAACGTCGCCCCAAAGAGAGGATACATTGAAGAATGGCTCGAAAGACAATTGAAACAGGCCGCCGACGAAAGACAACAGGCAGTTGTCCTCGAAACCGCAGTCGTCAACAACATCAATGAAACAACAGCCACAAGCAAATAGCCAAAGGAATCATATGTACCCTCACTGTAAGTTTACTCATCGCATCTTTCTTTGTTTATCAATCCAATCATTCCAGTTTCTTAAACATAGACATATAGGGAAATTTACTCATCACATCTTTCTTTGTTTATCAACCCAGTTATTCCAGTTTCTTAAACACAGATGTATAGGCAAACACTTATACATTTCCATTTATTTTATTTTGCAGCTATTGCACTCTTATCTTCTTTCCACAATCATGTTTCTTGTACATATTTCTCTAATGGTCCGTGGGAGCCCCAATCCCAGTCTACATGACAAACGCATTAAAATTCTGGTTTATATGTAACAGATTTATTTATTTTTGTATATTTCAAAATTTCCAGTAGTATGTAACAAACTTTTATTCTTTGACACATTTCAAATATAAATACATTAAATGTATTTAAATTTTTATATGTTACAGACTCTATTCTTATCTTTCACCACTTTGTATGACAAATGCATTTAATTTTTAATATGTTACAAACTTTTATTCTTATTCTTCATTTGGAAAATGCATTTACTCTTTTATATGTTATAGACTTTTCTTTTTTTATATATTTCAAAATAAATGGTGCTCAACAATGCAAAATGCATTGTCACCATATATTTTATGTCATCATATATTTTTATCTTTCACTAGTCCATATGGAAAATGCATTTAAATTTTTAAATTTATTCTTGCTCTCTCTACTTTTGCCCCATCTAACGTGGTATACATGTTGCACACAACATTTCCGTGATATACATTTTGCACCGAACACTTCGTTTCATTTACAATTACACACATTTTCCACAATTTGCTTTTTAACCTCCTTGGCAAGGACTAAGCTGCCATGCAGCGCTGTTAGAGTTTGATTTTGTTCAGATTTTATTGTTTAGTTTTCATTCTATTAATAGTGTAATTTCTTAAGTTTAGAATAACTACAGGTGTTGGAATTTGTTACAAGATAAAAAATGATGGGATTGTGTAGCAAATGTATGTCAAAGCAACAAAAATAAATAAATATATCAGATCATTCTGAAGAATTGGAAATAGTTGCGCTAGTGGTTGTTCTAGAATTCTTCAAATGTTTGGRCGAAATCAGGATTAATAGGATTAATTAGAAAATCTGGGGGACAATTTCTGATTAAATCATGTAGAATTTAAAAAAAATAAGACCTTGGTTTTTCCAGAATGAGGGAAATTAGTTGACACGCCAAGATTTTCCCAAACAAATAAGTAATTCGAGAGATATTTCCAGTCCATTTGAGGCCACTTCCAGCAGATTTGCAGCCAAAATCATGTCAAATAATTGTCGTTGAATGGAAAAAAACTAATCAGCTTACATGATAATCAACAGTTAAAAAGAGTTATCAAAATCTATTACCATGAGAACCAATCCAAAAGATTGTTAAGTTGATGATGGTGCAGTCATGAAATTACCATACAAACAACGTTTTACTTTTCCAATGTTACTCTTGCATAAAAAAATTGTTGCTTTAGTTTTCTTTTTGGGTTACTATAATTTCACGTTGGTTCCAATTTGATATCTTTATGTTAGCTTTATGATTTAATTTTTACTAATTTGGCTTATTAAGAATCATAAATTGTGTAGCCAATCTTTAAAAGATCATTAGATTGAGTTAGTTAATTGTTATTTTAGTTAGATTGTATATATTTTAACTGTGTTAATTTTATTTTATAATAACTTTATTATTAATAGATTTAATTATTTTTTTTGTTTTTATAATTTAGTTTGAATTCGTTAATTTAAATATGATTGTAGATATTATTGGTTTTAATAATAGTTTATTATTTGGCTTGCAGTTTTAAAAGTGGAGGAAATCAAGTGATGTGAATCAAGGGAGAAGGAAACAAACTCAAGAAGTTATAAAAGGAAAAATGACATCATTCTTGATAATGGGGGGTTCAAGATATCTGAAACTTATAGGGAGTTCATTCTACAGTGAGAAAAAAAGCTTGAACACACTATTGTATTGAAGTGATTTTCTTTCTGTCGGATTTCAGAGGACTGTGTAAGAACAGATTTATTTGAAATTAATAAAACGTTTCTTTTTTATGCATTGTTATCTCCTAGCATAGGGATAACTAAGGAGATCACTTCTCGGGGCCCACAAGTCCTAGACATGGAGTGTCGAGAGCCAGATGACTTTAGCATGGCCCCGAAGGACCCCTCTTTTCTTCAGTGCAATCCACGTATCACCAACAACAGTATCCATCACACCAGCCTAGTCCTGAAGTAGTGGTGAGCCTTGCTCCATGAGGTAATGAGTCTGAGTATCATGGTATGTATCACTCTAATATTTGAAGCACTTGAACATGTTGTATTGAATCCTTCTTCATTTCATGACGTTTGCTTGGAAATTATGCTATTTGCCTTGTTCATACCTGGAAGGGTGACATGGCGCCTTAGTAAGTTGATTTTCCTTTAGGATGGGTTGCTACTGGGTGGATCTGTGAAAAGTCATCGTTTGTTCCCTCCATACTTACCACTTTCTGTCTTTATTCCTTCCATCTCCCCTATCCTTGTTTGGGCATTGGGATTGTCTACACTAGGAAGGGTTGTACCTTACCTCGTGGGAAGAAGGGGCTAAAGGCCCAGAGGGTAAAAGTATTTGCTAAGAGTTAAAAGCCAATGTTGAAACCTTTGAGTTGCTTCTCTCAGGGATCCCCGAGAAAGTAGTGAAAAGCTTCTCAGTAAGAAAAGCAAATTTGTAAGATAACATAAACACTCAAGGTATTAGTTGATGGATAGGGGGTCTCATCACGAACCAACTTATTATGACCATGGTCATGTAGCGGTATGACACTACCATCTATCCGATCAACAAACCAGGGTAATGGATCTTGGTGGCATAGCCAAGAGAAAGGGGGTCTCATCACGAGCCAACCTTCTTATTTCAGTGAAATGTTTGTGGATAACGTTGTCACCTCTGGTCATCAAGCCAGGACAATCACCCTCAACTATTCCCTTGAAGCACAAGAGCAAAAGATCAAAAGAAATAAGGTTAAGAGTAAAAGGCAATGAATGGGCTAGGAAACAATTGCATGTATGGCAAGGTGCAGCTCGCCCTCTATAAAGTCACCCACAAGTAAGACTTTACATTTCCTTGTTATTACATGTACCCCGTACCACATAATACACTTACATAACCTAGATTATACCCCACCTGGGAAACATCCAAAACTTAAGAGAGGTTAGCCCAATAAGACACCCTAAGACATTCTCCAAACCTAACTTGTCCAATTACATAACGTCTTTGAGCATTTGTCTTGATTAAGAGGGGTTTGATGCACATGTTTGGGTAATTTAATTATTGGATGTGATTTACATGCTATAATCCCTATGACTTATGAACCCCTGGAGGGTGTACTTGTTGTTGTTGCAGGACTTTGCCCGGTGGATAGGTACACATGAGGGAATGATTAGCTCGAACCTTCATGGGGGCTTAAAGCCCACAGATGGATGTTGAAGCCCCATCCAAGGGTAAGAAGAAATTGAAGACTTGCACCAGGAGAAAGAAGTATGTTTCCTTTGGAGGCACCCTGGAAAACCTAGACCCAAGGGACCTTGCTCTTCCCACATGGACGTTAGCCCTTGAGGGCCCTGGACGTCACCATCATAGCCCTATATGTCACCCAGAGCTAGGGTTTCATTTTTGGAGGTATTTGTGAGCCTGGTGGCACATGTGGGCATCATTTGGGGCTTCTGGAGGCCAAGTGCCCCACTTTTCCAGCCCAATTTTTCACTTATGGGGCTCAACGTCACCCTAGAGGGGCATGACATCACCCTTGGAGGTGTTTCTAGATGAAAATTAATTTTATTTATGTCAAAATTGAATTTTGTTGTAAATTGGCAAGGTTGACCTTGTTTTTTACTTGAAAATTGATTAAAGGTCAAAATTTTGTATAAATAAATATACAGTACTTTCATTTGTACATAAGAACTTGTCATCTAAGATAAGAGGTCTGAAATTTGTGCTCTAGTGGGGGTTATTGGCTGAAATTGGGAGGTGTCATTCATGTTTAAGGCTATTTGTTGCAACTTGGATCAATCTTGGAAGTTTTATGGTGATATTGCATGATATTCTCATGATTTTTCTTGGTGCAAGTAAGTAAAATGTGCATTTTTGTCAAATGGTATGTTGTATGGTTTTAGTTACTACTTCTCCTATGCATTTTCCCTCTTAGACTTTTGTGCATCATCATCATTTGATTTGCAGCCTTAGAATAAGCCATCCACCTTGACTCCATTACCCTTGAAGGCACTAGTCCTATTCTCTTACCTCTTGACAAGACTCAACTCAAACTCCTTGACTTCATACTCAAACTCTTTCACTTTATACTCTACTAATTTGTTAACCTAGTATATAAATACTAACAACTAATTTGTTGTTGTCATCATCACTACTATAGATATCATTTTGCATCTTATATTAACCTACTAACCATCTAACTCATCCCATAATTTGTATAAGGCAAGGTATTATCAATAAGTGTTAAAGTGTATGTTTAATTTCCTTTTTAGAGTGCAAATTTTGAAGGTGTTACCGTTGTCATAGTTGTTGTTACAACCATTGTTGCAACCCTTAACATCCCTAAAATCATCCATAAAACCATTGGACATTTGTACCAAGCAAACCATAACCATTGGATATTGAAGTAGTGTCTTATTGCTCTATTATAGTACTTTTCTGAAGTGGTTTTATTGTTGTCATCATCATTAATTAATGTTGTTTGGAAAACCATTTAAGTCATTCATTGACTTGTATTTATCTTGAAAAGTGTGAGTGACAAACCATTATCAAGTTTGAAAGACTATTGTATCTCTTCCTTGTCATCATAACTTGCACCTTTCAAGATACATTGCTACTACTGTAATCTCACTTTCATTGTATAATAACTTGTTCAGGCAGCACATAATTTGTTTAAGAAGTCATTGATTATAATTGTTGCTACTAACATTTGGTGTTTTATTGGTAAAGGGCATGTGAAAACCCATTTTCATTTTTCCCAGTCCTTTCAACTTCACCAAAGTGACTTCTTCTACTAAGTGACCTAGAGAGAGGGGTGGGTTTTCACTGTATCTTTTTTCTCTTCATCAAGCAACTAGGTCCTGGAACGTCTCCCTTGGAGTGAGGCTTTCCTCCTAAAGAGAAAGATGTACCCTATTGGGGTGACAATGATAGGGTTACCACCATGTTACGTCAATCTAATCCTACTTGACTTCAAGATTTGGCAAAGAATAAATTTTGCGGTAACATTTTTGGCGTAGTTGTCAGGGAACACTAAGTCAATATTCCTCAAATGACACTCTTTCAGTAAGCCTATTCTCAAAGCCTTTATTTCACAAAGCTTACATGGCGACTCCACTGAGGATGATCCCCCCATCCCTTTGATAATCTCAAGGATAATGTCTCGCAACTCCACTGATGACGACCCATAGCGAACGTCAGTACACACCTTATTATCCTGTAGTTCCTATTATCCCCATGGCCTCTCCTAAATGGGCCCCCGAAGAACTCTTCAACCCTTTGGACCTGGATAATATCAAAGGAGTCTTAGATGATCTACCTAAGGATGTCGATTCATGGATACCCAAGTTTTCCGAAGAGGTTGGGGCTTCTGGCAACACACATTGGACCAAATTTTGTGAAAGCTACGACTTCCATCAGTCTGGGAAAGAACATCTTGACATATTCATGAAAAACTGTCTTGCCTCACTTATTGAAGATGCTAGGAAATGGAGCATTAACCTCCCAAGAAAGAGCCTCATAAATTGTGAAGATTTAGAACAAGTTTTCTTGTGAAGGTGGGTCGTGATGGAAGATATGGCATTCCTTTACTCACAATACCTCAAAATTTACAAAAAAGACGATGAGACTGTTAAGGAATTTAATGATAGGTTTAATGCCTTGCTTGGTCGAATTGATTCTGATTTTCAACCAAAGAGCATTATTCTTGGACAGTACCTCAATTCTTTTGAAGGAAACTTCCAATCCCTCCTCAAGAACCAATTCCGGACAAACCTTAAGGAGGCACAAGATGGTGCTTGTTGGATTGAAGAAAATATCAAATGGTGTGATCCCATTTCCAAGGTCAATCTTTTTTAGGACCAAGATGATGTCATATGGTTCAATGAGGAGGATGTTGAGGAAGAAGAAAATGATTTCCCAAAGATACTAGAGGTAAACAATGAGATTAAGTTAGCCATTCCCCCTAAACGGACTAGACTTGGAAGAATGGGTTCTCAAATATGAAAGATGCCTTAATTTTTTCAAAACGACATGAACCCTCTGAGGATCTAGGTACCTATGAAGAAATCACTGAGTTGGAAATGGCACTATCTCAATCCCAAAAGCCTCCTTCAACGAGACTTCCTCAAAATACTAGTCATACAATAAAACCTCATTCTCCAAAAGAACAAATTTGTCCAAACACCTTGGATATACAAAATGTTGTGAGGCAAGAAGATGATCCTAAGTTCTTATTGTGCAAATACTCCCATTTTGAACGTGATCACCTAAAGGTTACTCATGAGAAACCTAATTATGTAAATTCCATCTTTGTCTTGTCTTCCCAAGAGTGCCCCAATATCACGCCAAAGAAAATCCAAGAAAATCAAGACACGAGGAAGCCTAGGATTGAGTGCTTGAGCCAAACAAGTGAGGAATCAAGGGTGAAGCTTGGAGAGCCCCAGGTGTATGCTAAGTATCTACCCCAAACTTTCCCCAAACATAACAATGATAGGACCAACCTAAGCACTAGTATGGCCTATATCTTACAAAAGGTGAAAAGGATTTGTGGAATGTTGGAAATTCCTTCGTTAACAAAACGGACCCCAGATGACTGAGAATTATACGAAGAAACTTTCACACTATTACAAACTGGTCATTTTGAGCAAAATGAACAAACACCCTTTCTCACTTCCTTACTAATAGATGACCTATGTCTTCACATCTGCATGCTTGACACCGAGTCATCTGTGCTAGCGAGAAAATCCCCCTATAACTATACCAAGGTTATAAGTATAGACAAATAAATGACTCCCTAAAAAGTCAATCTAATTACTACACTACCCCAAACATTCCACATAGATGAACATAAAATAATAGAAGAGTAAGTCAGAAGTAGTACCTTTGATCCAAATGTTTGATGCTAACCTCCTCGAGCTTCGTTGCTTCCTTGGATGTTGGTCTCCTCCCAAAGTTGACCTGCATCAATGCTTAGGCAAACGAGGCTAACAATATTCTATCTCTAACCATCAATTAGGTTTAGATATAACTCATTATGTGTAAAACAAATAAAAGACATAAAGATATCATTTGGGACAAGGAAAAAGATTATTTTATTCAATACTTAAGAGTATGGAAATTACAACCTTTGCAGGCCGATGCTCCGCGAACCTTCTACGGGTTCCTCTTAACATTGCTCCAAGTGCACCTTCCAAATGCCTTCTCTCACAATCTATTGATCACTTCAAGGGAAGGGAATGGATTGTATGAGAGAAAAGGGCTAGAGAGGGAATGTTGAGGCAATAACTCAAAAAAAGTTGCAAATACTTGGGTAAGGAGGGAAAGGGAATTTGGGCAGAGTTCCATCGTTCTAATGCTTGATTTTGGAATGAGACCCCAAGACCTCCTTTTATATGACAAAGGGATAGTTATTCGGTTTGGGGATGGGCTATATCATGTGAAATGGTTGGAAAACCTCCAATAGCCCGTTAATTCCACCGAATTCCTTGCAACTTTTTAATTTTTGCAACTTTTGGAGGTATAAGCGGGTTGTTTAGTGTGTAGCTAGCGTATGTACACAGGTTTTCTAGCATGCAACAAGCGTATGTACGTGGGCAATAGTGTAGCAAGGCGCGTACATGCTCGAAAAAATGGTTTTTTAAATAGAGTTCCTCGTTAGTGATTTGGAAAATTATGCAAGTAGGAAGGCCAATGCCATGTATGCATGAGTAGGGAATTTTAAGGCTATAACAGATGCCCCCTAATGTGTGAGGTTAGAAGAGCAACTGATGGCCGAAATACATTACAATATCTTTACCAGCAAGAATGCACGAAATCGAGTGAGCCCAGGACTAGAGTTCGGGAGGTGCCATCTGCAAAACAACAATTATCTCTCTGAGGCGGGCATACCCATGCTTAGGATGAACTAAATCATTGCTTCCAATCAAGTACATTGCAAATCCATGTCATATAAATATATAAAGTGTAGCCGCGAACAATACAAAGCGGATCTACATCTCAAAATCAATCGAAGATATACAAATACAATATGCATCTTCAAGAAGCTAGTGACGCCTATGGTTGGAGATGAAGTCTCCATAGCTCGAGCAACAACTTCAAGATCTTCAAAACTCAGGTAGGAGTACAATGGGAGTGTAAGACTCACTAATCTGAGGTCTTCGACAATCCGTCGGGAAAAGACTGGAAGATCTCGATGATCCGACAGAGAACTTCATCGATTTTGAATCTAGAATTGACTGGACTCTCAGGATGGCCAACTCATGAAAGTCAAGAGACAAACCACAGAAAGGACGACTCAGGTTGGGTAAAACTTCCCTTGTACAAAATCACGAAAGATGATCAGACTCGGGCAGCGTAACATTGACATAAGTCTGTGATACAAGAGGCATCACAAACTCTCCATATGTTTGGAAGAATAACCAAACGGAGGAGGACACAGCTCTATGTAGCGAGTTCAACAACTTCCTAAGGTCATACTAGATCCCAATGCTCGAAGAACAAACGTAAGGATGTGCTATGTCCAAGGGTGACTATCTTTGCTGTCGAAAAAAGAATGTATATTTCCCATCCTCTCTTTTTGGAATATTTGATTTTTTTGTCTTTTTCATTTTTTAACGAGCTTGAAAAATAATAAAAGAATGCTATGTTACAAAGGAGAAACGAGTGGCACAAGCAAGCAAGCCAGTTCCAAGCACATGGAACATACTGATGCTCAAGGCAAGGAGACATGTGCAGAAGGAGGACACTCGGGGAAAATTCCTCCATGGGTCAATGTGTCAGATCACCGAGGAAAAACGTGTTGCAAGGCTTGTGTATAAGAAATGCTTCAAAGGTTCAGTTGAGAGCAACATGGAGTTGGCATTGGGCCAAAGACGCAAAGATGAGACCAGCAATGCGATTAAGCATGACTCAGCAAGACCTCTTCCATGTAAATTTTTATGAGCCCAGAGAAGGTAAGCTCGGTGGTTTTTTCACATTTAGAGAGTCTAAAAAAATGTCAAAGAAGACTCCAGGGAGTACCTTTTTCACAGTGAGTCCAATCGGCTCGAAAAAGAGTTAAACATGCACCGAAAAGACATATTTTCAAAACCATTTTAACAAGCGTGACAAAGACAAGATCACTCGGCTATCTTTTCAATTGTAAGGAGTCTGAAAAGAGCTTAACTATGGACTCATAGCCTTTTTCTAAGTTTAGTCTCCTTAGCTCGAAAAAGTATAAAAGTAACTGAGGAGAACTCTCCCGGCGAGATGAATCTCCTGAGGCGTACCTTTTTCCGCAGTAATCTACTGGCTGGAAAAAGGGTTAAACTCATGCCAAGTAGATGTTCTTCTGGACCAATTTAACGAGTGTGAAGGAACAAGGTCACTTGACGATCTTTTCAATTTTAGGGAGTCTGAAAAGAGCTTAGCTATGGACTCTGGGGGGGTTCCTTTTTCGTAAATAATCTCCAGGGCCTGAAAAAGGTGATAAACCAAAACCAAGGAGAATGTTCCTTTTTAAAAAATTTAGTCCCTCGGGCCCGAAAAATGGTTAAACTTACACCTGAGAATACTCTTCTAGTGAACCGAAGTTCCTAGAGCATACCTTTATTCGTAAAATTAGCCATCCAGACCAAAAAAGGGGTAAACTACCGTCGGACAAATGTGTCTTCAAATTTGAGTTTGGCGAACATGAAGGGAAACAAGATCACTCAACAATATTTTCACTTTTAGAGAGTTTGAAAAGAAATTAAAGAAGACTCCAAGGGGCTACTTTTCTTAAGTAATCCAGACGAGATCGAAAATAATAAATACAGCCTCGTGTGATGTTGCATTCGAATTTTAAATCGAGCTTGAAAGACAACAAAGCATCCTCATTAGGGAGTTCTGGGGGTAAGGCCAAGAATGATGATTAGCAAGAAGAATGAGGCTTCGATATGTAATCATGACGGGACTAATCAAGGACTCCCAACCCTATAGTCAAAACTGACAGCATGGACACCAAAATGCAACAAAGGATCTACCTAGGGCATCCATGTAGAGGTAGGCTCTACCACCTAATTACGACACTTCTAAAGCGACAAAGAAGGTTTTGTGTCGCACTTCGATGGGGTCGATCCTATGGCAAAGCTAAAAAGAAAACGAGATGCAGAAAGTGGGAGTGAAATCCTAACTTATATACAAAAGTTGGAAAAAACAACTTTTACCAATGGATGACGAAAATGTAACCAATCCCAAAAAATAATCACCAAACCGAAAGGAGAAAAGTATCGGAATGACTAATAGATAATTCAAAAGCGAACTTGAGTAGCCACCAAGCCAGGAAAAGTGAAAAAGGGGACCAAAAAGGGGTAAAAAGGGAAAAAAAAGTCTATAAATAGAAGTGGACAACTCATTTTTACCATTGCAAATTGGAAATTAACAAAAAAGTCAAAAAACCCCTTCATCAAAAGAGTGAATTCTGGGAGCTATGGTGGACGAAAAACCTTCCTATTTGGACCAAGTAAGTACAAAATTCTTCCTCTTGCATTTCCATTCTTCCTTTTTTATTTAGTTTTAAGTTTGGGAGGGGTGCACCCTTGTAAAAGGTTTGTGTCTGCGTGTACATGGGCTTTCCAAGGCCAGCTCGCGTATGTACTCGGGCAGAGTAACAAACAACCCGCGTACATACGCGACTGTGTAGTAAATAGTCTGCGTACACCTCCCTTTGTATTGAAAAATAAAAATACAAGTATTAATCCCTCTCCAACTTTTGTTTGTGACAGGATGTATGTTCACTAGAGGGAGAGAGAGCATGAGGAGCTAGATATTTTGGTTGAGGAGGACCCTATGGCTATCACCTCACTGAAACAATCTGGCTTGTGGAAATTCTTCCAGTGTGTGTTTATGAGGGAACAACCGAGGTTTCTTAACGCTCTTGTGGAGTATTAGAATATTGATGCAAAATCTTTCATGTTGGAGGGTCAATCATTGACCCCGGCTATAGAGGATATCTACTTCCCGACCGACCTCTCCAAAAGAGGGGAACGGGTCAACCTGAGGACCTTTCCTCTGGGGCCATTCAACATCGAGGACTATATTATCATTTATTGTGAGGTTGGTACTGATAAAGTGGGTTCTCAAGTGTTGATTCACAAGATCACCATCCTCTCTCTATGAGTGATCCTACTCTTGATCGAGTGGATTACTATATCTGCAACACTCCATCATGCCTCACCCACACATATGCCACTGTGCAGTTCAGTGTTTGGAGGCGACAATCTTTGACTGGAGTACTACCATGCTAGTATGCATGAAGAGAGAAATCACAGAGTGTCGTAGGCGTACCAACAAGAAATTTGGGTTTGGTACCATATTATGCTCCTTCGAGAGGGTGCCTAGTCCTAGAGAGACGGTACAGGGGAATATAGCCTCCTTCCCATCAGTGAGCAGGTGGGCGGTTTTACTACTTAGACATGGTGGAGGAAGGACTATAGAGGCCTTCGACGACAAATTATTTTATTGGTGGGCACGTTAGATCCCAGTTATAGAGGACTATCCCTATGCAGGGATTAGCTACCTCAGGGATCCAGACATGCCTATGCCTCCTCACGAAGAGCGTGGTGAGATAGGTAACATATATTTTTGAAGTTATTAAATTTTTAATTTTCATATATATATTTTTTATGTGTGTCAAAGTACTAACTTGTGAATCTGTTATCTACATATGTGGTACATGTTCGACCGACAGACTTCGTCATGACTAGGCATCATCCTCGACTAGAGGCAGGACCAGCAGCAACAGGAGGACCATGAAGTGGAGAGGTTGAAAGAGTCCTACAACAAGTGGAGAGGAACCTCACTGCTCTTACTCGTGTCGTTCCTATGGTTGAGATCGAGGATCTCCCCCCGACTATGTAGCCACATGTAGTAGGGGTGCCTCAGACCTGGGTCCAGTTGTTTTGGCATCTTACAAACAATGCCATTCACTATAGCAAGGCCAATAGGCTTAGACCTTAGATAGCGTCGAACCATTTACGTGTCAAGGGCACTTTTTATACTATATATTTTGAGGGTGTAAGCCCAATGATGTATATCGATGACTTTTGAGGCTTTCATGCCCACTTTTGTACTCACGACACTATTTTTGGACATATATATATATATATATACATCTTTTTGGTTTTATGGATAACATTTTTTACAAATGTATTTACATGTGTATGTGTGTGCTTTTCTTTTTACATGTGAGCAATATGCCAATCTAAAACTTGATTAGCTAGAGTATCTGTTAAATGATTAAATATCCTAGGAACATGGATATACATAATGTAATCAAAAGATTGTTCTTCTAAGAGACGTGCCCTAAGGAACTGTCGGTGAAGAGTGGGATCATAAACGCGGTAAACCCCATTTAACTAGGACACGACCAGCTAAGCATCTAAGTAAACCCAGAGGTGAGAAATTCCATGTGACAAAGCATCACGTAGCAATTCTATCATTGTGTTGTATTCAACAACATTATTGGTTGTGTCACCTGGACAAATACCTCTGGAAGATAGCAACTGGCCCCCGGGTGTGAAAATCACCAAAGCTACGGAAGCAAGCCTCTGAGTGTGTCGGCTAGCGCCGTCCGCAAACCCAAAGTAAACCTCTGATTCACTTTACATCTACCATAGTGAAAAAGAAGACATAAATAACTACATGTCCACAAGACAAAAAAATGTAAAAGAGATTATACATATATCCAAGAAGCCACCCAGGTGACCAACCTAAGAGTAGTACTTCTTAAGGTAGATCCCATTTCTAGGCTCCGCTAAAGCATTTCCCTCAAAATCAACCAGAAGGTAAGCACCCTTCTCTAATACCTATTTCACAATGAAAGGTCTGAACCACATTGGTTTGAACTTGCCTGCCCCCAAGGGATCTTTGTCTTGATCATAGACTAGGACAAGATCGCCTTCAGAGAAAATTCAAGGGTGAATGGACCGATCATAGTGACACTTGACTCATTGCTTATGAGCCTTGTTTTCCAAAGCTGCATCATGACGTTTCTCATCGAGTTGCTCAAGATCTAGAAGGCGTTCCTCAAGCGATGAAGTGTCGGGCAGTTACTCCACTGTGAAATTTAAAGAAGGGATCTGACACTTAATAGGTAAGATTGCTTCTAGCCTATATACGAGTTGAAAGCGTGAAAAACTGGTGGCAGTCTTCACAAACGTTCGATAGGCCCACAACGTTGAATACAACATCAAATGCAATTTGACTTGGCAGAATTGATCGTCCGCTGAAGAATAGTCTTGAGAGACTTATTCATAGCTTCAACCTGACCATTCTCTTGTGGGTAGTAGGGTGCAAGATACCAGATATATATAATATGCAGAACAGAAACGAAATGCTAGAAATAACAGAATAGCAGTAAAATATCCAGCATAATCTTCACAATACACAGAAATAATATACGAAATAGCAA
>JASDQU010227783.1:3811-17294 GCA_032191745.1 Picea mariana | reverse complement strand
CCCCACTAGATCTCTGTGATGTTCTCTTGGGCCAACCATATATGTGGAAGCGCCACACTGTTTATGAGTCTCGACCCTGCAGTGTCATTGTTTCTCTAGGGGCTCATCTCTACAGAATACTAGAGGTAGTTCTGACTACTGTTCCACCTAAAAAGTGTCGCAAGGTAGTATCTCATACCGTAAAATTCAGCTTCTTCACAATCTGTTCAAAAGGGGAACAAAAGGACACTGCAACCACTACAGCTTCACCCCAAGCACCTTCTATCCAACAGAAGCAGGCCGAAAAGGTTGTAGAAAAGAGAAAAAATTCCTTCTGCACATTGTCCTCTCATGTAGCCTGACTTGTTGAACAACCTCAGCCTCAACAAGTTCATGACAGACTTCCATAAATTGAGCAACGCGACGTCTCCAACAAGGAAAGCAACTCACCAAGATGCAGATTCAGCAAATGCTTTTCCCTCTCCCCCAGGAACTCAACGCAATGGAGACCATTACTTCCTGGAGGGAGGATTGGTCCAGGTGGATATCGGTGGCCACCCACCTTTTTCGACTGGCTCAAAACAATTTTCTAGCAAATTTGGCAATTTACTTTTTTAACAGTTTTTAATTTCCGAGGCCATTTTGAGGGCCCAAATGAAGGTTTTTTTGAGATATAGGTTCTCAATTATATATAAAGGCATGATTGAGCCCCCAAAATGAATCTCCTTGACGATACCTTTCCAACGAGCTATCATACGCCTAAAATGGAGATTGTATGCAAAAGTTACGACCCCGGGAAGTTGATGTACTAACTTACCCAAATGGGGCCCACATGACTTTTGGCGCTTCATCTCCTAGGGTTAGGTTTCTAGATGTCTAGGAACTTTGGCATTCCTGTTTATTGTAAAAAATCCTTCAGAGCCTCATTGTAATCAGCTTCTTGTGAATGCGAGTATCCACCACATCTCTTCTCAAAGATAAGCTACCACCATTCTAGTGAGTCTTTCACTCTATATTTTTACAGTCTCTGTACATTTATTTCATTAATAGAAATCATGTATTACTATATATCTGTGTTTATGGTTGCATCTCTGATACATTTCTGTTATATTATTGAATATCTGTGATGTCTCTGTGCATTTTTTTATTATATCTTCGATCTCATTTCGTGCCAAAAATAATCTGGATTAGTTCCATTGGAAAGGAACATTAGATTGAAATTGTTGACCCCAAGTGGGATTCAAAGAACCTAGATATGGTTGATCAATTTTAGGGGGTAAAAGAGAAATGAATTGAGGATTTTCCCCCTCAAACAGTTGTATAATCCCTTGGAAAGGAAGACCCCAAGGTTGAGATTGTACCACAGGTACGTTTTGTCCATAAACTGGGTTATGGACTCCAGCCTGAGGTTTCCCCCCAAGTTGAGGTTGTGACCTGATATGAGGTTGTCCCCCAAATTGAGGTTGACCTCCAACAGGAATATGGAAACCATAAGTGATATAAGGACTAGTGCCTCCAACTGGATTAGAGCCACTGGGGCCAGGATGATGAGATCCTCCCAACAAAGGTGGAGGAGGAACATAAGGCCCTTCAGAGAGTATCTGGGTAGGTGTAGGAACAAACTGACTCGTAACGTTGTACCTAGGGGGAACAAAAATTCTAGAACCTCTAGAATGAACCTGAGTAGGGATAGAAATGGATGTATTCAAACATCTATACCTAGGGGAAGGGATGGATTTGTTCTAGACGGAAGTGGCATTCCAATAGGAGTTTGAGAGATAACCACATTTCCGGTAGAAGCCGTGGTAGCTTATGGGATCACCATAGAATGGGCCATTTGGAGAGGAAGGATCGAGTGAGAACCAACCAACAACTGGTCTACAAAAGTGGTGACATTACTGGTGGTACCAGTAAAATGGTCTAAAGGTACCATATAGGTAACATAGGTCTTATGAATTTGAGATGCCATAGGTTGATCAAGACTAGCTCCTAGGTTGTCGTAATGGTCACGTACTGTCAAAGGGACAGAACTAGAAGTTTCGATAGTGTGAGCCTGGGTCCTAAATGATTCACTGTGAAAAAGTGGATCCTCTACTCTAGATATGGCAGTAGGTCCAATATGTACTTCTAAATTCTCGTCAACCACGAGCTCTCCTGATGAGTTCATTCGGATCATACATGGATTCCAAACAACACTCAATAACGGATTGAAAGGGAGTCTCAATGACTTTGAATAATCCGAAACAATTCTAAATTGTTCCAAAGAGTGTGTACTTCCAACTTCAGAAGCCACTTCATGGTTGACTACTCCCTTAGGAGAGCCTTCTGGTGAGTTAGGAAGAAAAGGTTGATAACCTTCTAGATCTTCCAGGGGTATCCCTTGCATCCTACATGAACGGAGAAGGCCTATGTTGGCTGAACCAAGTAAAGAACGAAAAACATCTATGGCCAAATAGAGAAAACAAACAACACTCACTAGTAAAATCTAGGAAGCAAACCAAGCAAACATACCTTCTTATTTCGAAGTCACTAGTTGGTGATGAAATCCAATGTTGTGAAATCAAGACAAGAAGGGGTTGGGATAAATTGGGTGGAAAAGTTACATTGATGACCTGCTTAACGAAGTTACACCCTGGTGCAATCTCCCACACATAATCGTGGGTATACCCTCCAAGGAACCCGAATGAGTTTGGCCAACGTCGATTCTAGGTACAGTGAAGACTTGCCCCTCCAGAGTCACCTCATGTAAATACCCTAGAGAGATAGGCTACTAAGGTTACCAACTACAACAACGATTCCTAGGGAAACAATTGATAGTTTGATCCATGTGCAAAGGCAAGGTATCTAGCTCGAAATCAACTCGAAAGGATTCCACTCATAATTTTGGGTATACCTTCAAGTGACCCCCAATAAAACACAAAATCTCTACACCAATACCAACAAAGTAGGGTGAGTAACTCTTCCAGTCTCAATGCGACCTTGTGATTGACCCTTGTGTTAGAAGGGCTTCCCAGGACAAAATGTAGCAATTGGATTTGAACTCTCCCTATCACAAGATACTATTGTGCTTTGATGCTTTGGAAAGTGTTCCTTACAACCTATTCCAAAGTGCTATCCTAGATAATGTTGGTGAAAAATATCCCTAGAAAATAAAAGTTACTAATAAATTTTAAATTTACGCCGTATTTTAGAGGTTGTTGCTTACTCAAAAGGTAGATGAAGTTGAAACTGATGAAGTTGTGACCTTGACCCAACAAAATGTAAAAATAGATGAATGTCCATTTTTTCAATTCAATGAAATCTAATTACAGTAGGGAGAAGGTATTATTTTTAAGTACAAAAGCTACGAATTGCAATTCCTTAATTTTGAAAGAACACAATTCCAAATAACCACCAACTACAAAATTTTCCAATTCTTCTCTTTAACAACTATTTCGAATGTAAGGATTTTCTTGTGAGGGATTACTAAAAGAATAAATGAATTCAGTTCTTCCTTTGCAAAACAAAATCAGAGATGTAATGACAAAAGGAAGACATATCCCAAGAAAATAAAAACACTCTCAACACAATTCCCAAATCAAACTCATAATATGGACAAAAATGAAAAAAAAACAAGAAAAACTTTTGTCATATACAAGAAAAAAGTGTTTCCTAATCAATAGACAATCTGAAAATAAAATGAATCCAAAACTTCATACAAACCAAAGAATCTTTGCAAACAAGCACCCATATCAATATCCAAGATTATATCCTTGTGATAATGATCACAAGAAAAAAACTTTGCAAAATGAAAAGAAAGACTTTCAATCACTGAAAACCAATCAAGAGAGCTTTAAACTCAGAGATCAATCAAACATGGACATTAGAGGTTCACCCCAGGAAACCAAATCAAAACTAGGAGGGAAAAATACAAATTGACTCACTCCAACAAAATATATAGGAGTCGTCGCAGGCTGGGTATAGAACACAGTGCGATGAGCACGGGTCATCGCAGGTTGTTAGCAAGGCATAGTGCGACGTCGTCTCACTGGATTAGTCAAGAAGGGTGCGACATTTAGGGGTCGTTGCATGTTTTCAATGAGACACAGTGCGACAATATCTGTAAATGAAAGAAAATTTGGAGAAAGACAAAAAATCTAATGGAACTTCTAGACCTAGTGAGTCTAAATGGATCACCCACAAACTCAGAGAATGAAATTTATCAGAGAAAGGCAGGCTAAAGGAAAATGGGAAGCAAAAAATCAAAAGGAGGTTGTATCCCCAGTATGGTTGCCAATTTTGTGATGGGACTTATTGGTAAATGCAAACATAAATAGATCTCCCTAGATCCACCTAGATCTAGAACGAAATAGAACAAAACATGGTTCTTTCCCTAATATCTAAACATTGAGTTTATTATTTAACAAGAGGTAGGCAACATTCCGTTTAAATGTCGCTCTCTCCTATCATCGTCATCCTAACTCCACTCTGGTGCTCTTGTGATATTGGATTTGCAAGGGAACACAAGCCAACCAGAGAGAAATAAATATAATATACTCAATGAGAACCTATGTATGTGATCAAGGAATCATACAATAAAACAAAGCAAGTTTTATGGGAAAGAAACATATCATTGCATTATATTGAAAGGAAAGTGTAGATTACAACCAAAGCCTTGATGTCGCAAGGTCCCCTCTCAATGACTCTTTTCTCCAACACACACACTTTCTTTAACCTTGAATGAAAAAGATCCACGATGAGTTGATCAACTGAAATGAATCCCTCAAGCATGCACTAAAGTAGAATTCCTCATCCAATTCTTAGCCTTACATCAACCTTCTATGATTAATCTTGCTCCTTCTTGCTTAACCTTTTCCATGAGAGATCCATTTTTATTTAGGGGAAAGAGATATGGTTGAAGAGATTAGGATGATCCCACCAAATCAAAGAAGCGAAAGATCCAAACCATTTGGATGCCACCTCATATTCTAGAAGATCCCCTTTTAGAACTTTCGTGAAACTTAAATTTTTCTTAGTCTTTTGACATCTTTGCACCCTAGTTGTAGAGAAGACAGAGGAGACGTCACAAGCCATCTGCAGGGTAGGGGGTGATGATCAGGCATCGTCTCACCTTGCATATAGTGTAGCCTATGATGACCTTTGTTCATAAGGTTTTCAGGAAGAGAAAGCCAGTCACTCCCCTCATGGTAAAATATTCTTTTTGGGAACATAAACACATGTTTCTCAATGGATCATTGGGGTGACCAAAATAATTTGTAACACTTTCCTAGCATCATATGGTTAATCAAAACACTTACAAGTCTTGTGTTGGTTCTAAAATTCACTTTGGGAGAAATTTGGTCCTTTAAACTCCTAGATAGTGCTAAGCACACTAGATGTCAATTGGCCATTTTGGAGGATTTATAAATTTGTGCTATTAATGCATAACCTCAGTATTAATGGATGAATCAAGAGACTTTACATCATAGATGACCCAAAAACTAACAAAATTAAATTTTATGAAGCAACAAAGAACGCGATACTCAAACTTTCATTCAAAAATCCATTTGGTCACAATTTTTTGGTGTCCGTCAAAGTGATGTTTTCATCCCTGAAACAATTTATTTGTCTGATTCTATCTATTATGATTCCAATTCAACCGATGGAATCAAAGTCTGAGGTCTACAAGTGTCAAAATGATTGTCTAGGATTTCCCGCAAGGCAAGCCTCAATAGTCGTGGCCATCATTAGAATTGGATCCACTCAAATGATAGAACAACATGTTCAGTTATATTTATATAAAATTTTCTTATTTCTCTCCACGTTGTAAAAAACAACACCTCAATCGGGCATTGTATGAGGAAGTTATGAGCTTTTGAACTCAAGCTCTCATTATCTCTTGCCAGTTCGACACTTAGAAATTTTACAATTTTTGCTTTCCCCAGCGGAAGGAGAAGTTATATTAATCTCTTCTGAGCTGATTGGAGGAGTTATCTTCAACACTTATGATTTTCTCAAAGGAGTTCCCTTCAACAATTTTGATCTACTCGGAGGAGTTCCCTTCAACTCTTCTGAGTTGCTCAAAGGATTTTCCTTCAGAGCCTTCGAACAAGCTCGAGGAAGTTGTTAAGAAAACCTCCGAGCAAGTTCATGGAAGTTGTTAAGAAAGCCTCTAAGAAATTTTGGAGAATTTGTTAAGAAATTATCCAAGAAAGTTCAGGGAATTTGTTAAGAAATTCTCCAAGCAAGTCGGAGGAGTTGTCATCAACTCCTCCGAGCACAAGAAAACTAGCTTTCGTAAAATGGTCATAAATTTTGACTCAGGTGTCTATTTTGCACATTATTTATACCATTGGAAAGGTATTTCTAATATATAAAACTTTTTAATGATAGGTTTTGATAAATTACTAGATTAATACCATAATTTTTGGAACATTAATATATGGTACCTTGTTGGCAACCCCGGAAAACACAACGCATCAAATTATGAGTAGAAGGAGAAGGAATTGAATCTAGGGAAGTTTACTTGATATTCCAATCAATTAATGCCTCAATTATTTTCATTCAAATGATTATTTTTGATAATTTATTTGGAGTTATTATCATCTATTGTATATCAAATGTTGTCAGGTACTGAGCGAAGGAGGATTGTGCTTAGCATTCTCACGATGAAATCTATAGCTAAAGACGATAAAGGAGAAATAACGATATATGTGGCAGTGATGGAGGAGAAAAAAAGAAAGTATCAGGTGAATGTATGAAGCAAGGATATAGAAACTCCATGATGATCGATTGTCAAACTTTGGATGACAAAGATTCCCCTAAACCCAAAGCTAGTCTTCATGATTCATATGGCCCAAATTCATGTTGACTTACTAGCACTAAGAGACAAATTTGAAATGTAACCATTGTCCTTATTGATCATCATTACAAAGAGGATGAGGAAAAATGATGGAAGATGAAAGGTCATCGAGGGATATGAAAGGCCATAGGTCTTATTGAACCTCAATAAATACTAGAATAGGGCCCAAAGAAAGGGATTTTTGGCTCTACAAACATTGTACACCTCTGAAATACTTTAAGATACAGTGTCAACTAAAATTGGAGAGTTGTCCTAAGAGTTTTCATTTACTATTGTTGAATCTGTTAATACGGAGAAGCCCTGAGGGCCAAATTTTGACTGAGAGAAGGAGTCACATGTGTTGCTATTTTTCCATGAACTATTTCAACCAAAATGTTTGTTGTTCACATGGGATATAAGAGTATGCTTGTTTATGGAATATTCTGACGCAATATATGCCTTCTTGCAATTTTTCATTCTTTCTTATATTACATGTCCTAAGAAAATGAGATGCTAATGTATGTGATATAGTGACTTAGACTATTATGGTTATGTATTCATGTGCATGTGTTATCTGACTTTATTGCTTCATTTAAACTATATGGGTGAAGCTACTAGTAGAGTTAGTTTCATACCAACTCATTCACTTACGTTAATTCGCTCCTAGCTGGGATAGGTTAGATTATAATTAGATTAGGTCTGCATTTAGATAGTCTTCATCTATATATTCCATTTTCACAACCACCCATCACTCACCCTCATCGGTGGAATGGTTTGCAACCGATAGAAACAAACCAACAATGGTTGTTGGGTCAAAATATGGATGGGTATCCTATTCCAAACGGTGACAGGTCTAATTGGGACTACTTACCGAGGATAAACCCTTACTATTTTTGGGAGAATTTGGACCTGTTAACACTTGGTAATTTCTTTGGGTTGTATCAAAGAAACCCAAAGGTAACCTCAAACCAACTTTAAGTTGTATCTTTACCTATACAACTAGAGAGGGATCTCTCAGATATGTAAAATACTGAAAAGATCTCACAAATATTTAGCAATAGGCACACATAGGTCAGATTATTCCATAGGACAAGTTTTATTTTTTGTTTAAAGGGTTTGTAGGAAAAACAATAGAAGAGAACCATTGGGAAATGGGGTCAAAGTTTGAACTTAAAAATATTGAATCAATAGTTGGTGATGTACTCTCAGAAAAAAAAAGGCAAAATAAGTATCATTTTTCAACAAATTATCAATTTTCGGATGACAACAGAAAAATAAAGGACAACCCAATACACTAAGAGCACCTAACAAAGGGTGAATTCTTAATATAACTTTAGAAGAAAAACAAAAAGGAGATAGATCGCCATAGACAGAGCACCGAATTTAGATGAATTATGAACATGAAATCCTTAACATTTGAACAATTATTTACTGTATGAATGGAGCATCAGATGCAAATGAATTCCAAACATTTGCTCTCAGCTAAATACTACAAATAACAAAAAATAATAGAGATAAGCATTAACAGGAAAAACATACCGAGAACAACACCATGATGAATCTTTTCCTCCGAAAGCACAATACTTCTATATTAATTCATAAAGATGTTTTGAGAATTTGATACACGGTCCAAAATCCTTTCTGGCTCAAATTCCTACCCCTCATTTCTACATGGAGAATAATATATTATATATCTAAAATGTCTTACTAAATAGTTACAACAAATCTACACAAATAGAAATAAAATCCAAAATATCTGGGCTCATCCCATCAAATGTTGCCTATTGCGTCTCATAGGATCTTCTTGCCATGCAATCTTATTTGAGATTTTTAATCTCCATATCAAGCCAACTAGGTTGATCTTCCTCTATTCCTTTGACTACTTCAGCTTTAGCCACCTCTTTTGGTTTTTTGGATCTTTTTATTCTACTAGCCTGTGTGTTATCTTCATCCTTAGATTTATCTATATTAATGCTCAAATCTTTTAGAACAGGGTTCAACCCGATCTCTGTGCTTAACCTTAGTTTATTAATAGATTTTGTATGAGGTTTTTTCATTATGACTTGTGCAACATGCCTTTCTCCCTCTTTATTTGGCACTGCTGGAAATGATTTTGTCATATTCTTCGAACCTTCTGATTTGTTGAAAATATCCGAGTCTTTCTCTTTCATTAAACTTTTCCCCTTAGCATTCTTTGGTTTGTTAGGAAACATGGGCATGTTTTCCCCCATAACCACACACAAACAGAATAAAAATGAGCAGGATGAATTGAATGGGTGATTTAATTTGCAAATATTTCACTCTGAAATAAACCATAAACTTCTTTTTATGATATCTCCTAAAACATAATGATACTACTTGTATTTGAGCACAATCTGCAATCAATCATAATCATTGGCTACTAGCTAATCATCCTATGGGAATAATGACCTCCATGCTGTCATGTCCTCCATGATTTTCAGCTGTAAATACTCAATGATGGTTATTTGATTTTGACAGTGTCAAATCATTAAGATTTATTTGGTGGCGCTTGTGTGCGAATTTGGAATTATGTGGATGAATGGTGTGCAAGCATGGTCCTTGTGACTTTCCCCTTTGATGACTTGGCTTGATGTCAAGATTTTTTGTCACACGTAGCTCTCAGAGTGGACCCTTGATGTGATATTATCATGTGATTTCAAAATTTGTCGAGGGTGGTTTGGATCCACGCCGCTCTAACTTCCACGATCAATCACAATTTTCCACGTACCCCATAATCTATACCATGGTTTGAATTGCAGAGATCACTTTACACTTTAAACTTCAATCATTGTGTAACTCTACAACAGACAAGAGCCATCAATATTTTTGATGATCTGCGGTCTAGATGACCTTGCTGCAATATGCATTAGCCTACTATTTTAGCTCCCCTGCTAAGGTTTCGTCGGTCTGTCAAATTAAGGTTCTTCTTAGTACACTTAGAAATGGCACTATTGTTTTTTGTTTTTTGAAAGAACATCAAACAAGAAATACTAACATAGGCTCCTATTAGGGATGATGCCCTCCCTGTGAGGCACCAAAGAACTCATTGATTTATCCCAATCCTAAAACCTGCAACTTGTGATTTATCCCGCAACAGACAAACTCTGCAACTGAAAAAAAATGCAATAAAAACTACTGCAAATTGATATCTGAAGCTGAAAAGAATCAATATTGTAATCAAATTGTAATTTCCATTGACACACTTCTAAAAATCATAATTAAAAACTGCTAAAACATGCTTATAGTGCTAAGTTTATTCCGACACACCCCTACCTACCCTAAGCTACTCTGTGAGTTTCTAGATCAGGTAAAATAAAAAATCCAGTGCAGCCATATAAGCACTTTGTCAACTATTCGACCTCCTTTCTCACACTCCTTTAGAGGCAAAAAAAAACCGAAAAAAAACCTACTTAGCAACCACTCCAATGAAAACTTGCAAATAGATTCAATTTTGAAAAAATTCAAAAGCTTAGGGCCACTTGTTGACTCTAACAAAACTGCAAAAGGATCCTCAAATGCATACATAAAATAATCATACTGTATTAACCCTTCGACTGCATCTTTGATTTCATGAAAATCCAACTGTTGATTGTCATCAAAGCACTAAAAATATGCATTGTACTGCTGTAATAAAATATCTTTTGGGAACAAATATATATCTGATTTTGACACTAACCCATGATCACGTTTACTTTCATACTTACAACTGATTATAGGCTTCGACATGTGACTATTAAAACCTTCCATATAATCATTTACTGGGTCATGAAAAATGGTAATAGATTTCTGCTGATTTATAATTTCCAAATCTTGATTCATATTACTTTGTTCCAGCTTAAATTTCTCTGCCTCATTAACAATGTTAAAACTTTCCTTCAAAATCTTAAATGAAGAAAAACATAATGGCACAATTTTGTCTTGAGTTGATTCACAATGCTCTTTATGTCCAATATCATTAGTATGAGATTGTTGACTTGTAAAATTTTGCAAATTTTACTTTAGTAATTGGAATGAGGAAAAACACAAGGGTAAAGTCCCTTCACCTAATTTGATACTTTCCTCATGTTCTCCATTGTTGTCATAATTAAAGTCTGTAGTCTAACTTTTTTCCTTGGATTGATGAAAATAGTCATTTTCTAATGGATGAAATGCAGTTGCTTGTTTTGAATAGGTAAGCTCAAAATCAACAATATAGTCATCATCATATTCATCATACTTGGTAAATTAAACTACATCTTCAATGTCATCAATCATGAAAACTGGACCATCAACTTTCTCTTTAATAAATTGATTTGTAATTTTACCTTCATGACACTCCTTACTAAAAATTTTGAAAGAATCCATGACCAAATCGTTTATCTTCTCATGATGACATAAACCCAAATTCAAATTAGCATCAAAACCATTTGGGCCAACAACCTCTTCTTGAAAAGGTGAAATACATTTCTCAACAAAAACATCAACATTTAAAACTTCAAGAGCATGCATAATACTGTCACCCTTCAGTTCAAATTTTAGATCAGTTGTTTGTTGTTTAGGCTCACTATCATATTCTTCAACATCCAAATTTTTGTCCTTAACCTGATCTAGAAACTTTCCACAAGTTGACAAATTTTCTTCAACCTTTTGGGAATCAGTGAAAATTTGTTGCAAGGTGACAAACTTCCTTTCCAAAATAAGCAGAGACAGGTTTGGAGAGAGAGTTGTTGCATAGTGGAGCATGGCAACCATTTTAGTGGGTTGAATTCCTTGGTCAAGTTGTAATAAATACTTGAAAACCTCCTATTGAACATAGAAACAGTTTGACTGCTCTATCTTTTCATGGCATAAAACTTTGTAAGATGTAGATCCAAAGATTTCCTCTTGCCCCAAAATTTAAAAAATACATTCTTCAATTCCTTCCATGAGCTAATTGTCTCTAGATGCAAGTGTTTAAACCAGTATTTGGTATCCCCTTTCAAGGATTGATAGAAGGTATTCATACTAACATCATCATGAAAAATCTCAAACAAATCTATAAAATGTTCAAAATCTTGGATGTGTTTTTCAGTAGAAAGGTTATTGGGTTCTCCACCAAACTTAGGTAGGTATTTGTGGTGCTTTGGAGGAAAATCATGAAAAATAGAAGGCAATTTTAAAGGTATGTATCTGTCCAAGATTTTGGAGGACATAGGATTAAGTAGAGGAGATGATGAATCAACTTTGGTTTCATGAGATTCAAAAAACTGAATATGGTCATCATATGACTCAGGAGAAGGATCATGTTCAAGATCAACAATGCAAGAAGAAAGTGTCTACAATTTTTAAAGAAGGATATACAAATGTAGATTTATGGTCTTATTTTGAATGCAACAAGTAAATAATTTTTTTTTTGAAAAACTCAGGAAAGGACAAAAATATATTGATGAAATATGAAACTACTTCTTGGAGAAAACTCAATATTATGTACCTTGTCTTTCCACTGTTTCTTTTCATATCTCCATCAACAGGTGTTGTTCTCCAGTGGAGTCTCTAAATCTGATTTGAAGATCAATTGGAGTCGCCAGATGACTGATAAAACCTTTATGTGCACTACTACATATGGGCGGATTATTCCATGAAATGTTTCCATGCTTCCACTAGTTTCATATTTTTTTTAAACAGGGCGGGATTTTTGTCGATATTGCCACAAAATTTCCTTGCAATATAAATGAAAATCTTATTTTAACTTAGTTGGGATTTTCGTCGCAATAGCAACGAACTTCCGTGGCAATAGCGACGAAAAGTTTGCATATATCATTGGTCGGTGTTAACGGCTAGTTGACTATTTGATCTATATATACGTGACTTTAAGAGACTTTGCGACACAATTGCTATAGTTGCAACATTGTTCTTGGCTTTTGTTTGAGCTATTTATTTTTTCCGTCACCGACCGGTTGAACAAATCCAATTCTCGATCTACATAGCTTGGATTTTGAACTTGCAAGGTTAGTATGTTATTTTTTATTGATGTACTCATTTAACCTGTAAATTTTTGTTCAAATGTCCAAATTTCATGTAGCTTGTTTTTTCCTTGATAATATATTATATGTGTAGTACCTTATTTCATGTCTTTGGTTTTTGGATCTAGTTAGTATATACTATGGAAAAGGGTATGTGGATTCCATAATATTCTAGGTTTATGGAATCCACATACCCTTTTCCCTTCAATTGCATATATAATCTCTCTCTCTCTCTCTTTTCATTGATAAATATATGGAATTGCTCTTGAAACTCAACCCTGATCGGTGAAATGATAGTAATTGATTTTCATTTTCTTCTCTCTATTATTTTTAAGTCTTAACAAAAAAACACCGACAAAGCTTGATTGAATCTTTTATACCACTTGTTACATCCATAGTACCCAAAAGGGATCACACTTGCATAAATTGAAAATAATATAACAATGACAATAATGGTTGGGATACTTGCACACCTAATGGTTGGCTAGCACTTACTAATTCAATTAATTGAAGGAAGAAATATCCATGAATAAAATCTTGAAGTTGATTGTTATATTGATAAATGATAAGTTATGGTATATATAAGATAGGGAGGAAAGTCAAGTTTATAACAATAATATACATAAACACTAATCCTAAACTTATGTTAGGTATATATGTCTTTATTATATAAAGAAAACAT